>JASSUY010035288.1:0-13797 GCA_032466535.1 Forpus xanthops
CTAAGCCATAACTATAAACACTGGTGTTGTCAGCACTGTTCCCAAGCTGAAAATCCAAAACACAGTGCTACACCAGCCACTGCTTAAAGGGGAAAAATGACTGCTGCTGCTGAACCCATGACAGGTTGGTAAGCAAGTGCAGAAACTTCCCAGTAGCATTTATTTCACTGGACCAATTCTCTATTCACAGTTCAGAGGCTATTAGCTGCCAAGCATCTTTTGAGTGGTGCTGAGCAAACTGCAGGGCTAGATCCCAAACGCAATAGATGTTGATGAATTTATCAGTGTGGCAATACCAATAAGCACAAATGGACAAGGAATCATGTACAGATCTATCAATTTCATTTTCTGGACACTTTCATAGCCATGACACTTTAATTGGGCTGTAATGGCATTTTTATTGCATTTATGCAAATATGAAAGTAGCTAAAACTGCTCTGTGCCACAGGAAGCAAATTAATACACACAGAAATGTAGCAGAATTAATGTAAAGAATCATTTCTCAGACTCTGTCGTTATCGGGAAATGTTAAAATCGCCTCTGCTTCCACTGCAGCTAGTGAGAAAATTAGAACTTCACTTCCAGCCATGCCTGTTATCCTGCCTGTCTTGAGGGGTTCAAATAAAATTAATTAAAAGGCTCCTCGAAGCTGGCTCCCAGTCATGTGTACCAATTAAGAAGTTCTTCTGTTACTCACATTCCAGTTCAGGTATGCTGACTGTACACAGTATGTACACCTTTTTTCTCCAGTATTTAAAATACAGTTGAACTGTAGGTTGTGGGACTACTGTTTGCAATAATGTTTGTTACATGCTGAACTGAAATTAAAAGGAAAAATGAAATCCTGAGCCCTTCTCAGCCATGCAGTGCCTACCAGGGAATATGGAATTGCCACTGCCAAGTTGCTTCACTTCACTCTCTAGGATATGAACCCATGGATCCCTACCATGTGCAGCATGGTTTGCTAGTTTCTTTCAAGTTGACTGTCCCATTATAAAGCTGGGGAAGTTTGCTCTCCACAAACATCACCCAAGCTCAAGTTTCATAGTCCTGTTAAGAAACCTTAATGAAAATTGAGCATATTTGTGTTTTGGAAGATGAGATTTGGAGATGAAGAGAAACTTGTTTTGTGAAGGAACTTATGTTTTCTGTAGTTCTGTTGCATACTCTTATGTTTTACAGACTGTGTAGCTCAGAAACCTGCTAGCTTTACTGATTACTTGGTTTTTGGGTAATACTGACCAATATGGCAAGAGGCTAACAAAGTTATTTCATAAAAAATATTATAATGTTGTCACTGCAGGAGCAAGTGGAAAGGCACGTGATCACTGCCCCAACACCTAGACCCATCATACAATCTGGGGGGCAGGCTGCGGCCATGGAGGGACCTTAAAGAACTAGATGTATAAACCCCTCAGTGTAAAGTTCACTTTGAACCAGTGATCCCAAGCTGTGGCTTTCAGGCATTACTTGTCTTGTGATTGCTCACCAATATTGCTCAACAATGCAAAAATCTAAAAAGCTAAAATGAGACTTACAGGGAGAATGTAGCATGCAGCATGTTAGTTACTTGGCAGACGGCTGGCTAACAAAAGTTGCTCCAATCTTTGATTTTACTTGCTTATAACATTTAAAACTCCATTTGGGCCTGAAATGTGTAGATATACTCTGAAGGAACTGGAGTATTCTGCCTTAATTCCTTTCTCCTGATTGAGTTTAGTAGGTCATTTTTAAAAATAAGGACAGATAAAATAGAAGACTGATATAAGAAAAGCAATGGTAGATATGGGATAATGTAATAACAAACAGTTAAATAAGATGTCCTGGCAGTGGAAACTGCAAAGTAGTAAATGATAATGCTGAAAGAGGAGAATAGGAACCACGCGGGAAAGGTTTGACTCAAACACATTCCCCCCATTTCAGGTTCCTTTCAGCCACATGACAAATCTGACCTTGATTTTAATGGAGTAAATCTTCACAATTAATGGATGATAATTCATAGCTATTAGTGGACAAGAAAGGCTTGTGAGTAGTATCTAGCTAGATTATGATAGCTTCAGTAGTACAAAGCATTCACTGCTTCTTAGAAGCAACTGCATCTGTTTCCATGTCAGCATGATCCACTTTCCTGGTATCTAGTCCTCAGTATTGTTCTCCATCTGCCTTGCTGTGACATAATGAAAAGTGGGAGATTTTAGCAATGTACTGGAACTTCTTCTTCCTGTCTCTTTTTTTTTTTTTTTTTGACATCTTCCTAGGTGCTGGACCAGAAACTATAACATGAATTACTGGTTGATCATCAGGCTGCCCATTCTCATTGCCATTGGGGTGAGTATGGGACATACACAGTAAGTTGGCAGATTTCCAAGAGAAAAGAGCACAAAGAGCAGATGTGTACATGGCTGTTTTGCGTGTCCAAAGGCTAATAACCTCTGAGAATATTCACATTTTAGTTCAGGAATGTGATTTTTTGAAACCAAACTGGTTTCTGTCACTGGAATTCCCAACTAGCATTTTGTTTGTTTAACTTGGCCACACACTGTCATGTTGTAGTGGCTGCACATGATAAAAAAACAGCATGCTGCAGCAATCCAGTTAATTCCCCCATGTACAGGAAACTATGGTAATTCAGGGAGGAAGAAGATAACATTCCAGGTACTGGGCTACAGAAGAGTAACGAATTATGGCATTATGGAGAAATGCCACATTCTGCAGCCACAATACTGTGTCAGTATCAGACAAGGCAAATGGTAGAGTGACACCTTTACTGTGTCTCATTCCCCAGAGATGTATGTGTGTTCTCCTGCTTTGTTTAATGAACTGCCTATATTTTCAAAGGTGACTTGTGTGTTCAGAGAGGGTACCTTCAGAGCATAATATCTTAGCAAGAAGTTGAGTTCTGTGGCAAATTCTGCAGCTGCAGGACAGTAGGATACACAGGGACCTACACATGCATCCACAAACCAGCTTTTTTGAACAAGTGTTTCTTGATGTTGATATAAATCCTTCCTTAATTTCTCCAGGTAAATTTCCTGATCTTTATCAGAGTTATATGCATCATCATCTCCAAACTACAGGCTAATTTGATGTGCAAAACCGACATAAAATGCAGGTATGTCAAATATTGGTCTGACATTTTGTTGTGCCCATCAAAATAGAAGACAAATGGTAGACAAAAAGGTAGATGAAAGGAGTGAATTGACAGAAGTGGTTAAAGATCACAGCTCTTGAGTAATGCACAGGTGTGGTGTTACACATTTTTATGGCTTCATGGACAGTCCCCAGAAAAGCCTGCTGGTGAAGCCAGGGTAGGTGTTCTAAACAGAAGCCGTGATTGCCAAGTTTGTCACTTTAGAGTCTTCCATAATACTGGGTGAATATTTGTTAAGCAGATTTTTTTTTAAATACTTTCAGTGTATGCAAATACTAGATGTGAATATCCTTGGATGTGTCCAGAGAAGGGCAACAAAGCTTGTGAAAGGGCTGGCAGGAATGTCCCATGGGAGTGGCTGAGGACTTTGGGATTGCCTAGTTCAGAGAAAATGAAGCTGAGACCTCATTGTGCTCTACAGCTTCCTGAGGAGGGCAAGTGGAGAGGGAGGTGCACATCTCTTCTCACAGGCATTCAGTAATAGGCACTGTGGGAAAGGCTCAAAGCTCTGTCAGGGAGGGTTTAAACTGGACATTTGGAAGTGTTCTTTTACCAAGAATGTGGTCAAACACTGGAAGAGTCTTTCTCAAGACTGGGTCAATGCCCCAAGCCTGTCAGTGTTTAAAGAGGCATAGGCACAATACTCTTAATAACATGCTTTAACTTTTTGTCAGCCTTGAATTGCTCAGGCAGTTGGACTAGATGATTATTGTTGGTCCTTTCCAAATGAAACAACGTATTCTATCCTGTTCTAATTTGAAAAAAAACTAATATGAGTGTTATATTATTATTACTGTTTTATAGAAATTGAGACTTTCTCTTCAATGAAGAGCATGGTGGGTAATTTTGAGTGTTACTCCTTGTTCTTGATAGTTGTTATGAGGACAGACTTTCAATCTTGAATGCATAGGCTATTTCAAGAGAGATCCCAGGGTTATCAGAGAAATTATCAAGTTTTATTTTGTAGGCTTCACCCTGTTACTCTGTATTCTTCCTGGTTTTTAATCACCTTGCTGAGATTCATGGTCACATTCTTCATTTCTGCATCTTGGAGAATACGTTTGTATTACAGTCTGAAAAATAATGTTGGAATAACTAGTTAGCTATTGAATTAACTAGTTAAGAGCTAGATGCTGTGGTTGCTGGACTTTACTGGTGGTTGACTTAAAGTTGGGTATTTCAGTGCTGTAGTCTTCTAAGCTGGACATTGCATGTATTTTGGTGCATTCTCATCAGAAAATAGAGTTGCCTTTGTATGTTACCTACCTTCTTTACCTCACGTGAAATTCTGGAAATCCTAATGCACTTTAGAACTTAAAGCAGGGTAAAGGGCACTGCTTTCATGGCTATTCTTTGGGTTTTTTTTACTAGATGATCTTTATATGCCAGAGTAAAATTTGCAGTGGTGGAAGGGGAGGATTTTCCAGTTCTGATGGCATGAAATCATTTACAAGTCTGAATGTAAATGTACAGAGAGGGCTTTCTTCTGTGCCCTCTTGACTTCTGCAGGCAGCAGGAAGGTCTGATGCAGGTGAGCCATTTCTCAGAGGTGTCTGTTAATTGATTTCTTCATTATACATGTTCAAAAATTTTTATTAGAAAGGATTTACCAAGCACAGAGCATGCTTCATTGATGAACACTATAGTTTTGGTGGTCTCTCCAGAGGATGGTGGTTATAGCCAGAAGCTTTGGAGAAAGTCATTGGTAAGCTTCTGACAATATCAATACCAGTAGTTAGAGATTCCTGTATCAGAATTCCTCTTCCCCTCCTTTTTTTGTGCTCAGAAACACTGGAAAAAGATTTTTGGTGGAGGGAAGACATGACTGCTATGCTCAAATGTGTTATTTTAAGCAAGGACAAGTCTAGGTGCCCTAGTAAGACACTAAGGTAAGCTAAGATATGTTTATGTATAGAAAGGAGAAATAAGTTCTGCTCTCAGGCTAGTCTTTCCTTCACCTCTCTCCCATTGCCCATTCATCTGACAAAGAGAGAGTGTTCACTGTTCAGTTATGGTAGCAAATCCCTTTTACCTATAGAAGGACAAGAATTGTGAAGAAACTTCTTGCCTTGTTCAGGGGAAAGATTTTCTTTAGGGAGGTCTTAATTATCCAGGAAGTATTTTCATAGACTTTGCATGTCTTCCTGTTTAAGGCAGAGCTCTCCAGGTATCCCATCTAGAGTAAATGGCATTCATTAAATAAGCCAGGGGTTTGCTGGGCACCTGCACAACTCACTTTTTCTACTCAACGGGGTTTCTCCAGAACCTGTTCAGCATCAGTCTCCTGCTTCTACCTCTATCTCATGCAGCTGGTAGTGCAGCAGAGCCTCCATCACAGGAGTTGCTGGTAAGCTGCTCATTTAAACAAGCTCACTATCCCAAATGCAGTGATTTGTCTAGCTCTGCTATAGATCTACATTTCTGCTTTACCAGTATGTGTAAACTGTTGAATTTCAAGAGTTGCTTTGATCCACCATCCTTTAGTCCTTGTGTGTCAAAGACATTGGCAAGCCAGTGGATGGAACAAGAGGAGGCACTGTGGCAGCAGTGAAAGTGGGCAGTGGGCTGTAACAACACCAGAAGCCAATGGTGCCCCCATCTCTCTTGTACCAAAGCCTGAGGGACCTTGACTTATACCACCCAGAGGAGTGCTCAAAATTGCTCATCTCTCTTCCCAGTCTGATCAGTCTGAGCCTTACACCTGGTATGTAGTAACCCCATGCAGCAGTACAGAGTGGGCACTGACTGAGGAGAAAGCAACTTTACAGAAGACCCATGGATGCTTTCATCATCCTGTTGGGTGGTTAGCATGTGTAATCAAAAGATTATTAAGGACTACTCTTGTGAATGTTTTCTTGTGGTTGTATCCCTGAGCATTTCTCTCTCTTAGCTGAGAAATGTTTTATTTCAGGTTGGTTTGTCATTTTTCCTTTCCTAGCTGTGTCTTTCAACTTGCCATTTAAATTATCACTCACTTTAAGACAGTTTAACTGCTTTTACAAAGTGTTCTACAGTTATGGTTAGTTACAGTGTTCCAAAGATTTAACACACACAGAGGTGGGAAGGAATAGCAAATACTTCTCCCTTTGCTAAGATATTTTTTTAAAATATTCCAACTATTAATAGATTATATCTTTCAGGCCATCAGTAAGGTAGGTTTTGGCCATCTTTCCTGCTTACAAATTGGGAAAAGGATTCACAAGAAGACATCTCAAGTACAAGAAAGCACGTGGCCTCCTGCATTTGAAAAGACTTTCCAGGCACAGTTACAGGTTGGGCAGAGAACAGATTCAGAACAGCCATGTGGAGAAGGACTTAAGGATGTTGGTTGATGAGAAACTTAACACGAGCTGTCCGTGTGTGCTCGCAGCCCAGAAAGCCAGCCATATCCTGGGCTGCATCAAAAGGAGTGTGACCAGCAAGTCAAGGGAGGTGATCCTGCCCCTCTACTCTGCTCTTGTGAGACCTCACTTGGAATATTGTGTGCAGTTCTGGTGTCCTCAACATAAAAAGGACATGGAACAGTTGGAACAAGTCCAGAGGAGGGCCACGGGGATGATCAGGGGACTGGAGCACCTCCCGTATGAAGATAGACTTAGAAGGTTGAGGCTGTTCAGCCTGGAGAAGAGAAGGCTGCGTGGAGACTTCATAACAGCCTTCCAGTGTCTGAAAGGGGGCTATAGGGATGCTGGGGAGGGACTCTTCATGAGGGACCGTAGTGAGATGACAAGGGGTAAGGGATTCAAACTTAAACAGCGGAAGCTGAGATTGGATATAAGGAAGAAATTCTTCACTGTAAGGGTGGCGAGGCACTGGAATGGGTTGCCCAGGGAAGTTGTGAATGCTCCATTGCTGGTGGTGTTCAAGGCCAGGTTGGAAAAAGCCTTGGGTGACATGGTCTAGTCTGAGGTGTCCCTGCCCATGGCAGGGGTGTTGGAACAAGATGATCATAAGGTCATTTCCAACCCTAACTATTCTGTGTTTCTATGATTCTAAATACAGCCAATAGCTGAACCCAGAGCTTTGCTCTTAGCATGAAGTGGTCTGCAGTGAGTGGCAGGGGCAGTTAAAACATGTGGAAACCCACTAAGGTTATTTTGAGGGATTTTTTTTTTTTTTCCCTGCAGCCTCTTCAGGAGAATCCTGCAACACAAAGTGATGCAGTGACTTACCAACACAGACAGTGTGTCAGGAGTGCAGAAACTGTGACTCCTAGTGATCACTGGGATCAACAGTGATCTACTCAGTGGCATTATTGTTTTTCCTTTCTTTGTGATCTTAGGCTGGCCAAGTCTACATTGACTCTGATCCCACTTCTGGGGACCCATGAAGTCATCTTTGCTTTTATTACTGATGAGCATGCCAGAGGGATGCTGCGCTTTGTGAAGCTTTTCACTGAACTCTCCTTTGCTTCTTTCCAGGTAGCAGCATTGTGCCCATATGCATAAGATATTTTTTAACTGCTCTTTGGGGACCTGCTTTCTCTCTCATTCATTGCATGTTCCCTGTTCTTTATATTTCTTAACTTAGTGCTGGATATTACAGGACTATGACAGTGGGAGGGAAAAAACGAGGACTAATTTTTAATAGCTAACTTACCTGTTAGCATCATGTACTCTGATGTTCTTAAATTGACTACAATAAACTAGTATTTCTATCCATATATTAATATCTACTTCCTATGGGACACTTCAAGGCAATAATGAAATTGTCTGTGATTTCCTGTAATTGTATAATGGTACTGCTGAAAGCAGATTTGTGCTTTCTCTGGTGTTTTTAATACTCCCTGGAGTATTTTAGCTATTGCCTTAGGTAAGGCCATTTCAAGAGTCTCCTTGTCTAAAGGAAATATTGTTCTAGTTTCCCTGCTCACCCTTTTATCAAGCACAAAACTGTATTTAAGATAATCGTGAATTGTTCACTTACAAAGTGTTTATAACTTGAAACCAGGTAAAGAAAAAAGAAGGGGAAGAGTATATTTAGAAAAAAATAATAGGTTGAAGAAACATTAACATCTTCCTCCCAGTATTGTGGACTTTGATGTATAGTTTGGTCAAATCTCTTGTCTGCCATCAGAGCTGGCAGGGACCAGAGATTGTCTCCATCCTTCAGTTTTGTATGAGACTTGCCATTGTGGAGCTTCTAGCCGTCTGCAGGTTTGTTTGGAAAAGTGAGGAAATTGCTCTGCTCACTGCTCTTTTGTGTTTTGTTTTTTTTTTTTTTGTTTGTTTGTTTGTTTGTTTTTTTTTAATTTAAGGGGCTGATTGTTGCAATTCTCTAATGTTTCATCAATAATGAGGTAAGAGACACACTAGTTCAGTTTGCCTTATCAGCATCCACTGTAGGGAAAGGAAATTGAAAATGATCTTGAACTGCTAAATTGGCCTTGTTCAGGACTTCCACTTTTTTTACAGATCCGCCTCTGTACAGCTACACAGGATTAACTCCTCAGATAAATGTTTATGGAAGGAATTCAGGCAGTATAATTCAGGGCCACCATTTCTAGGCATGAAATCTTGCAAATTGCCTTGCTCACAACTGTGCATTTTGCACTGCTGAAGCTTTTATTTTATTAAGAATTATAGCTGCTTTTCTTAATCTGTGTCATAGTCCTTCTTACTTGCTTGTTTTGGGGAATGTGGGAGCAGAGCTAGTTTTATTCTGAGAACTCGGATCAGAGGAGAATGATGAGGCTGGGGTGTCCTCTTTGCTAATGCCTGTACAGTTTGGTTTTATTTTTCTTGTGGCCCAGCTACTTGAAGACATCTTTGCTCTCTCATTCAAACTGAACTTCATGGAGTGGTGAGCTCTCCTATATGTCCAGAAGAAATGCAGCTAGGGCTTTGAGTTAATTTATTGCAAGTACCGTCTTCTATGGCTTCTGCTGAATCCCAGCCCTGTTGAGTATTTTTCTGATTTACTGCTGCAGGAATCTCTCATGTTACCTTGCAAGCAATTATTACTATTCATTCTGCAGCCAAGTTTGCAAGGCAAGCAAACACTACTAATTTGGCAGTACATTAACAAGTTTATTGCACATCAGTGTGTTTTACACTCATGCTGAATCTACTGAGTCTACTAAACATGGCACGGTAATTCAAGATCACCTATTGAGAGATGAGCCTCATCAAGGAATTATAATCAATGGAATAATGTTCTACTTATGTCATAGTGGCCAGGCTGAAGCCAACAGACAAGCAGCAGGCATTCTAAATTAAGCCCTTCAGGAGTCTGCTCACTTTTGTAGTTTGTGGGTAAGATTTTGTTTAAGTTCATGTGTTAATTGTACTGCTTATGAAAGTCAGAGGTGCGCAGCAGCTGGCACTGCCCAGGTGTGAATAGGAGAATATTTGTTTCAAATCCCTTGTACAGCCTTATACGTGTACTTTAGTCCTGAAATACAGCACCGTCTGCTGGTACATCATGTATTTCTTTTGATTCACTCTGGCCTTTGCTCATACATTCCCTATGCAACTGCAGCCTCTTCCATATGTGCATATTCCATGCGATACAGGGGCAAAATTACATCATAGCCCAAACTCTATTACAAACTCTGAAACACATAGGCTTGTTTCATTTGAGGGAACTTACTGTGAAGTAGCCTACCTACATTTCTAAGAGGTCCTCCATATCTCTTGTTGCTGTAGTTCTCTTATCTTTGAAATGTAATTCATAAAATATAACCACAGTGTGCTCAGCTTCACAAAAGGCTGATAGACAATCTAGGATTAATTATTTTGGTTGTTCCAACCCTTGCTAAAAGAAAGTAGGAGGATTTTTGTTGAGCCCAGTCATCAGCATCCAAAATATAAATCCATGTAAAGAGTTTGATTAGGCCAAGGCTCTTCTATTTCTTTCCTAAACTGTATGAGAAATATTCCAAAGCTAAATGAGAAACTGTTTTTCTTCTGACAGACTATATGTGCCTGAAGACTACTCTTGTTTGCAACATGGTTTATATTTTTGTTTGTGACTTACTGACTTTTTCTTTTCTTAACTATACAGAATGAAAGTTTTTTACAAATTCTAGTGCTAGATCAAGAGTAGAAATAAAGTTAGAATTATTATTAATATATTGTTCTAGCATCTACTTAGGCAAAAACATTAAAGTATGTTCATATTTCAGTCATACTTAACTGGAAAGATTTTAGAATTTTCTATGATACTGCTCTGAAGCCAGTAGCAGCTTCTCATCAGATTGCCAGTCTGATCACCAATATTATCTGCAAAATAAGCTGGCCTTAACATGACCAGTTTTTCTGCAGTTAAGTGTTGCTTTCTTAAGAAATATTCTAAACCGTAGAGATGTTGCCTCTTTCCACCTGAATTAGCTTAAGCTGGTTCAGGTTTCATTCTCTGTAGTCTTCCTATTGCAGTGGAAATACACTTTCTACTTTAAAGAATCTCTCCTGACTCCAGGACTACTGATTTTATTTTTTTTTAATTACTGCCCAATCTTCTCTTTTTCTTTCAATTTCTTTTCATTCTTTATACAAACCAACTATTGAACTCCCCCACCAACTCCATTCTATCCTGTTTCAGGCCTACTTTCCTCTCACTATGATGAGTTTTTCTGCCAAAGTGGTTTTTTTGTTTGTTTGTTTGTTTGTTGTGGTTTTTTTTTTGGTGGTTTTTTTGGGTTTTGGAGTTGGAGTACAGATTCATTGCCTCACTCCCAACACCCTTGCCCACCAGCTGCATTAAGCTCAATCAGCTGCTTTCTGTGAGAAGTCTTCTCTGTCTTTAAGCTCCTTGACCATCTTTTCCTAGTTCTCATACCTCTTCCCGTTCTCTTTCAAAATACACTTTATAAAAATTTTTCCTCCTCTTTCTTGTGGGAGCCTTGTTCATGGTTTGCTTTTCCCTGCAGAGCTTATTTCTGGGGACTCTTACCCACACCTGGAAGTCACTAGACTAATTATTTTGCCGAAAGATCTGTTAGATCTACTTCTATATTCAAGAACTGCCTCTTCCAAAAATAAATCTTAACTTATTCCCTTGGTCATTCACAGTCTAAGACAAAACTCAATTCAACACAGACAGCAGAGCTGCTCTTTACCCTTTTCCTATCCTCTAGAGAGGAAAATAATATTCTGTCATTCAGATCAATTCCTAAGACAGATCCATTCCTATAGTCTTTTGTTCAGGTCTTCCCATTCACTTCATCTCAGTGTTGCAGGCTATTTGTATCGTAGCTCTAGGATACAGCCTGTCATTCCAGCCAGACTGAAGACTCATTTCCTCCCTTTGACTGATTCTAAGATATCTATTTCTATTGCTTATTGACTTACTCAGTCAGCAAGTATGTTCATGCTTTCTTTCAGGATCTGCCTGTAAATGTCTACACTGTTTTTTTTCACAGTGCTGACTACTTAAACTGCCTACTTTCCATGCCCTCTAAAAGTATCAAGTACTGGGGTGGTAATAGAGTCAGTTCTTCTCCTGCAGATAGTATGGTCCCTGCATTTTTTCCTTTTCTGTCATGCTGTTGTCCCTCATTCTTCTGTGCCAGGATATTCCAGACACACTCTCTTTTTCTGGTGTCTTTGCGCAGCTTTTGACACAAAACCCGAGTTATGGTAAAATACAAGCTTCTATCTCAGCATCTTTCCTTCTGTCCCATTTGGTTGTGATACTGGAGAAACAGATTCCATTGTCAAAAATACTGAGGTGCAGCTCATTCCCACCAGGACATTATTCAGGACATGGGCTATAGTCCAGAGCTGCCACTGCTAGAAGTAACCACCAAGGGAAGAAAATAGAGCATGTAAGGCTCTGCTCCTTTTTTAGGGTGGCCTGCCAGGTTCACCATTTCACAATGAACAAACAGAATAGACAGATGTATCGCGGCCGGTTCTCTATGAAGTTTCACCTCTGAGATTAAAGGTTTCGGGAACCTGGATATGATGACAAGCCTGTGCTGAAACAGCTATCAACCCATTTAGTCTCTTGGTGGTCAGTAACAGACCCTACAAGGAAACAAAAAGGAACTCTCCAGAGAAGGCTCACTTTAGAGGCCCTCTTATAGTGAACTTACTTCCAGACTAAAGTACACACCATAATGAATTGATTACTGTAGTTGTACTCCTGCCTTTCCCTGGCATAAAAAAAAAGGCTCCATTTTATGTCCTCTGCCTTAAGAATCTCCATTAGCTTTTAACATATTACTTCAGCCAAATAGCAAGAACTTTGCCCATGGAACAGGAAGATCTAAATTCTGTTCTTGTTTAGCACTTACAAGACCCTGGATAAACTTCTAAATGAGTACAGAGGGTTACACGGTTTAATCCAGAACTTGTGACTGAATGAGCATATTCTGTAGCTTTTAAAAAAGCTGGTATCTAGAACAAGATATTGTAATTGCTATTGAAAAGGGAGGGGGAAAGTAAAGTCTTTACTGTGCTTGATTGTTGGTTTTTCAATTCTGAATAAATCTTTTTTATGGAATAAAAATCTCTGTATATATACAAAGAACAAAAATAATCCAATACATAATACTGTTTAAATCAAACCGGAAGTTAAAACAGAACCCTTAAGAATACCTGTGTTGACAGTACTGAGCAGGAAGCTAGGAAGTTAGTCTTTTCAGTCATTTACTGGCTGATTAGCAGTCAACTTAATTGTTAATACTGGTAGGGCATAGAGTACATTCAGTATTGCAGCTGAATACAATTTAGAATAAAATAATTAAGGTAAGATTTCCTGGTGAATAAAAGAGCTTTATTTCTACAAGTAAAAGTGAATACTGTCATTATTTTAAACATGGAATACCCTATAATGGACTGAGATAATTGGAAAATTTGAAGCAATAATATTGCATGTTTGAAGCTTTGCCAGCTTTTTTTCAGTAGTATGGTATCTTTATTTTTATCTTGCTCTTTTTTTTTTTTTTGAGTCATTTAAAGATCTGAAGTCCTGTATTAATTCCTTTTGTTTCCTTATTTATTTCTGTTAGGTTCAGATGGAGTTTCGGAAAAGCTGGGAGCGCTGGAGATTGGAACATCTGTATGTTCAGAGAGACAGCAGTATGAAACCTCTGAAGTGTCCGGCCAACAGCATCAGTAGTGGAGGCACAGTAGGCAGTACTGTCTACGCTGCCACATGTCATGCCACGTTCAGCTAAGATTTCTGCAGGTGAATCAGACTGAGAACAATGAACTGTGTAATATAACTGAAACCCATTAAATACCCAAGCAAGTGGCTTAAGTATGCCATCTCCAGCAAGAAACAAGCATATGCTCCTTATTGCCTGCAGGCTGTTGGATAAAGGTTTTTAGGGAAAGCAATCTGCTAATGTAATCAACATATCAGAGGAAAAATTGATCACGTCTAAAGTAAGTTAAAAGAGATCTTTCTGTTTGCACATAAGGCCTCCAGGTGTCCAAAACTTAAGCATAGCATTGATCTAGTCTGAAGCCATAGGGTTAATGGCTTATTACTGTTGAGTGGGCGAGCCGAGTGATTGATTAAATTAAAAGAATACAGAGTATGATTATTGCCAAAAAATACTTTTAGACTTTTTTGGGTTAGGGTAAGGCGTAGCACCAGTTTATGGAGAAAAAAATAAATAAACAAAAGCAACAACAAAAGAAAAAAAACACACACAAAAAAAACACCAAAAAAAAAAAAAAAAAAAAAAAAAAACA
>JASSUY010035288.1:13812-27794 GCA_032466535.1 Forpus xanthops
ACCACGCAGTACTTAGTGGGACACAACTTGTGTTTCAGGGAAGAATCAGTTTTGTAATGAAAGCTTACCAAAGCTAAAGTTGAAGATGATGCTTGCCTGTTTTCTGGGTAGGTGAAGAACAGCATTGTGAAGGCTTATCAGCACAGCAGGTAGCATGGCATACATTTCTGAATTATCTTGTTAAGCTTCACTGGGAAATAAATAATCTAAACCAAGTATGTGGTAGGGACCTCTTCTGCTATTAATAGGTGTGCATTGTCTGTATTGACATGGGTGGAAATAGCCCCTGAATGCACGGCCCTTCTATTTTTAAATGGGCTTTCTGTAAAAGAGCTGGCACACAGGTTTTAGCAGGGACAGGAGAGTGACTTGTGTTTCAAGAGGACATTTTCTTTCTAAGCTACAGTTTCTTGTGGGTGCAAATACACAGAAGTCAGCTTGTGGCCACAGCTGTTATGAGCAGAATTCACCTACTTGGAAAATATGCGCTATTTCACGGTGTAGGCTCGCTTTTCTTTCTCCTCCAGCCTCGTTTTAGTCCTGATGGGTGATACCTACCGGGGGCTGCTCTGGATCTAGACTGGGGGGACGGACGCGGGTTCAGCACGGCGGACAGCTCCCGTTGCCCGCCTCTCCGGACTAGCTGAGCTGGGCTGGGCTGCCCTTCTCTCCTGCTCCTCTTCCTTCTCTCCAGCCTGCCTGCATCAGCAGGATTCAGAAAATAACCTCCAAAACACTATCCTAAACTCACCGGGCTTTTTTCTGTTTGTTTAAAACTGCGAGGGCTCTGGCAGTGAATGCGTCTAGTCCTGTCCCCCCCCATGATATTTACAAGTTGCTGGGGAAAACCAGCGGTACATTTACAAGCAGGATGTGATCCACTGCATCACTTAACAGCAAGTTTCTATAGATCTTTACTCAGCTGTTATTCCGGCTCCCTTCACAAAAAAGAGGCAAGGTGCCAAAGACTAGCTCTGAGCACATCACCATCCACAGATTTCTTGTAGTAACTTCCATGACACAGCAGTTAAGACTATTCAGCAGTTTAAAAAAAAAAAAAAAGACACCAACCAACCAAAAAACAACCAACTAACCCAAACCCTAAATATTTACAAGTATCACTTATGTTCACAGGCCTTGTTGCCAGAAAAAGTGAACTGGGTATTCTGGGGTGTAATTCAGTATCTTTGCTGCCTGAAGCCAGATTGGTTTGCATAGGATTATTTAATCATTGTATTAGAATCCAGATTGCCAACAGGGTGGATTAGTTTTCCAAGCATCATGTTAGAATTGAATTAGAAAGGATGTGTTACCTTCTTCTATGCTTGTAACTGAGCTCCAGGGAGGAAATCAGACATGTCTGTAGAAATCCACCACAGTTCTCAGGCTGGCTTATGTACTTCTAGTACGCTGGCTTCAACTTGAGCCACTTCCAGGCCTTCCATTCCCAATTCTGGCTGCAGAGCTGACCTTGGAATGAAGCACCTCAGGTTCTTCTGTAAATTGAGTAACCAGCTTCTATGTTGTGTGACCATCAATACAACACAATACCTGAGCACCACATGTGTATGCTAACTGCTGTACTACAACTTAATTAGCTTCCTGTATATAAAGATGTTTCTATTTAACATCTACCCTTGAGTGCTTTGAATAGGAAAAGCCTGATAAAGTTAATCAGCGGTAGGTGAAAAGGCAGCATGATGACAGATGAAATTTACAGTTGTATGATAATGCACACTGGAGGGAAATAATTTCACTCATGAATATTCAAGAGTGGGTGCTCATTTTCCAGGGTCCCTCTTAGTTGTGTGCAAACTGGGAAAAAAGAATTCTGCTACTTGTGCAACAGTTAAGGAAGATGATAGTTTTGCTATGACACAAAGTTACAGAAGTATTTTAATGCACTACTATGCTGGAAAAAGTACACATAACAAATGAAAGAGGACTTACATAGGAATAGAGAATATTAACACGTGTGGTAGCAAACCTCTACTTAGTTGCTGTCTCAAGATTGTTTCAACAGTTTGATGTGCTAAGTTTGTGCTAACAGTTTGTGCTACTAAGCTCTCATCCCTCCTAGTCACTTTAGAGGGCTTTGGGCCCACAAGAAGAGCTCCAGCACCAGATGTCAAACTTCTGCCTTGTTAAAATACAAGAGAAAAATAAGATGACAAAGTGCAATCTTAGCCAAGCAGAGGGTTGTAGTGGATTTTTTTTCCCCCACCTCTCTGATTAAGCTCTCATGTCTTTAAACCTTTTTAAATCCCCTCCAAGGGAGGGAACAACTCAGAGTAATTGCCACCAAAGCAGAATTGATTTTGAGAACCTGTGTGTTTTGAGAAATACTTTCAGGAAGGCTTAAATACCAATTTCTCCATCATATCTAATTCATCAAAACCCCTTGCAAGCCTTTGTTATTTTTCAAGCTGTCTCCATTTCAGAATTTATAATGTGATTTGAGTATTATGAAATAAGCAAACCAGCACAAAGCACTGGAGCAGATGAACTGTGCGAATTTTCATTTCTTGCACCTTTCAGTTTCATGCTCACTTATTGTGGTAACCTGTTTCATGAAGCATTAAACAGAAGAGTCTATAAATTCATGTGGACATAACTAGAGTTTATAGCAAATTAAAACTTTACTTCCAGCATTGCTGCTATAATTTTATAATTTCATGGATGTTCCCTGGTATTTAATATTTATTTGCATGTGTTTCCTGGTTTTGAAGAACACTCACAAAATCAAACTGTATAAGATGTCAGAGTATCAACTCCCCTTGAACACTATGCTGATGTTTATTTTTATCCTTGTGAATAAAGTTTCAACTCAAAAAAAATCTGTCACTCATGTATTTAAGTATCACCTGCCTACTACTTACTCTGCAATTAGAATACTTCTTAAGAATGGGAAGACTCACAGTCTTCTAAGGAAGGAAAACTTTGTTTCCAAAGAGGCTTTTGAATCTGCAGGGGCTGTGTTAATCAAAACCAAAATGCAGCATTTTATTTGTAAAGAGTCAGAAGGAATTTGTAGGAATAGTATGAACTCTTGAGTTTTTTTAACTAAAGGATGGCAAAATATGTGCAAATCCCAAAATTCTGTGCTCAGCTTTAAGTAGGAACACTTGGAATTTATACATCAGACGAATGCAGAAGCTAAGCGAGTGCTGTGAAAAGCTACTGAGAGATGCTTTGCAGTGCTAAACATAATTACCTGTGCTTTAGTCTATTATTCTCTTTCCAGTCCTATTAAATTGAAAACAACTCTTCCTTTAGTTTCCCCAACCAATAAAGAAACTTACGGTAAGTCAAGGAAGAGCACAGTGTGTAACTGTGACATTAGAAAAGTTGTAAGGAAACAAGATTTGAAAGACCAACTTGTGATGCAGCTTGGTCCTCAGAGGCACAAGTTCTACCAGCTGCTCTTCACTATGACTTAATGATTTGTTTTAATAAAATATGTATTAAAAATGCCAGTGGATCATATAAGAACACCTTATTTGTTCTGGGATGGTACTGAAAAGCACCATCAACTGTGCTCTGGTAAAATGACTGTATTCAATGACAGAGCAAATCCCCTTCTGAGGGCCTCTTGCATTTCCACAGTTGTTGCACACTCATCCTAAATTTCTTTCAAAATGATGGCTAAACTCTCACATTTTATTACATGACAGGAATAATAACATCTTTTTTGCTTACATTATAAATGTAAGGCATTGGAATGGGTTGCCCAAGGAAGTTATGAGTGCTCCATCCCTGGTGGTGTTCAAGGCCAGGATGGACAAAGCCTTGGGTGACACGGTTTAATGTGAGGTATCCCTGCCCATAGCAGGGGGGGTTGGACCTAGATGACCTTAAGGTCCTTTCCAACCCTAAGTATTCTAAGATTCTATAATAAAAGATAACATAAAGCAAACAGGGAACTTGCATTAAAATCAGATGTTTGTATTAGATGAAAAACACGAGTGCAAACATAAGCATCACCCAATTTTGGGTATACAGTTAGTGTTTTGACGTCTGTTCTTCAGAAAGAGGATTCTAGCTAGTGCTGGGAAGAAAAGCAGCTATTTCTCTAAAGGTGACGTTAAATACCAGCCTCCCTGTACCAGTGGCAAAGATCACCAGCCCCCGAAATTCACCACGACTCACTGACAGCAGTGAAAAGGCCGTGCCTACCACTGCACCATCAGAACAACCCCGGGGACAGGGCGGAGGTTGCAGCGGGCTACCAGCCCCAGCTCTCCCCGGGAATAAGACCGAACCCACAGTTTGCTACGTCTTTATTCGGGACTGGCCCGGGCCTGGGGAAACCCAGTCAGGAGTAAGGCACAAGCGGCGTTTTGCACAGAAATAACGTGTTTCCACCCACTTCCTGAGGTCCGTGGTACGCGGGGTGGAGGTAGTGGGGTCCCTCGCCAACTGGGCCAGTTACTACCTCCCGGAGGCTGGCCGGTAATACAGCTCCCGCTCCAGCTGCTCGACAGTCAGCGTTCCTCGGATAGGGACGCATCCAGGGTTAAAGACGGAGTATGCGCTCAGCTCTCCCCGCCGCCGCTCAGAAGGGCCGCGGGTGCCGGCGTACATCCAGTAGAGCAGGGAGAGGACGAAGTAGGGCAGCCCCATCTCCAGCTCCAGGAACAACGCCAGCAGCACCGCCCACAGCAGCACCTTCAGCAGCAGCACCAGCCTCGCTGACTCTGGGGCCGCATCCTCGCCGGCAGAGGCCTGTGGAGGCGGCAGCGAAACTCGGGAGTCAGGCGCCGCCACGCAGCCCCGCCTCTCTCCTCCCCTTTTCCTCCCTCTCCTCCTCCCACCTCAGCTCCCACCTGACAGCTGCCGCCCGGGCCCGCCGCGGCGGCTTCCCGCTGTCCATCGGCGGCCTCCAGGGCCTTGGCCTTTCCCAACGGCTCCGCGGGGCGCGGCGACACGGCGGCGCTGCCGCGGGAGGCGCGGAACTGAGCCAAGCGCCGCTCCACGGTGGCAGACATGGCCTCCCGCGCCTGCGCAGGGGCTGCGCAACGACTCTGCTCGGGGGTGGGGCCGAGAAACGCTGCTGCGGGGCGGGCCTAGAGTGGGGCTGGGGGGGATGGAAACCGAGGTGGGGGTTGTGGGGATACTGTCCCGAAATTGTGGGCGTTCGCTGGGGCGAAACCCCGCTATGGGGAACCACAGGCAGTAGGCTGTGTTCTGCCCCTCCTTATCTGAATTGGTAGTGGAGCTAGCCGGTTAGTTCTGAAAGAAAACTATACATTACCAAAGGCCTTCTGTGGTTTGGCTGTTTTTCATATTTAAACCTTAATGACTAATGTTGACACCAAAAAGAAAAGGGAAGGGATAGAAGGAAGCATGGGGTGATCAAAACCTGGAGAAGATGAACGAGTAACCAGGGTGACGAGCAGGGCTTATGTTAGGTGCTGGAGCGGTCATTTTGGAGCTGTGCTGAGCAGCCTGGGCAGGGCTGGCATGGAGGAGAAAGAGGAGGAGAAGGAAGAAGAAATGAAGGGTACCCACATGTGCTGGATGTGGCCAGCAGGCCTATGTTCGGTGAGGTGAGAGGAGCCACGGCTTGCCCTTGGCCACCTGCTGCTGGCTGTAGAGGAGTGTGTGGTGAGCTCCTTCCAAGGCAGGCCTGGGGACTCTCCAGTGTCCCTTGCCATGGGTGTCTGCTAAAACCAGGCCAGTTCATGCTGCTTTCTCTTTAAACAAAACATTAAAATTAGGAAAACAAGCTCTGTCACGTCATCTTTCAGCTATTAGTACAGCCAAGAAATAGATACGTATTTACCAGAGCTGGGTCTTAGCCTCAGGAGCGAAATACTACTCTGCAGCAGTAGTGATTAGCCATGAGACATCGTTTCATCCTGCAGTGCCATTTCCAGTTACTTATAGCTTTCTCAGCAGTGACCTTTAGGGCTGAATATCTCATGCATGTGTCAGCTCAGAAGTTAATATGAGAAGTCTAATAAAAATCAATTTGGGTGTTCTTAAGTTATCTTAATGTGGAAGAAATTGTGTTTTTTACAGCCAAATAATTTTTAAATGCCTATTTTATGCTCAGTTGCAAAATAACTTTCTTTTAACCTTTCAGCTTTGCAAAAAAGTGACACAATAAATGACATTCTTCTCTTTATTTGTGGAAATTTGATCTTGAAATAACAGTCCAAAGTGTTTTAAGGTAGCCTGCACAGGACATTATTGTGACTTTTTTTCCTTTCTCTTGTACTACTGTTCATGAAAACAGTTCCTCCAAGAAGTGCTGGGTAATTCTACATGTTATGTTCTGCATGCATCATTTGTGAAACTAATAGTTATACCTGAGCTTAATACCACCTTTGCAAGCTAAACACAGTGTTTCACATGGTCTCAGCTAATATTAAAAAAATTTACTAGGTTTAATATGTGTTTGCTATTATGCATACAAATAGCCATCTTATGGCTGTGTCAGGGTACCTATATTGTCATGTGTTGTTAAGACGCATGTAAAAGTGTGCCATGAATCATGCTTTTGAAGCCTAAGAGCACTACAGCAATCTCATTTGTAAATGAGTGTTACACTGCAGACAAATAAGCTAAACCCCGTGTTTGCAAGCTAAACCCAGTGAATCACATGCTCTCAGCTAATATTAAAAATTTACTAGGTTTAATATGTATTTGCAATTGTGCATAAAAATAGCAATCTTATGGCTGTGTCAGGGTACCTATATTGTTATGCGTTGTTAAGATGCATGTAAGAGTGTGCCATGAATCATGCCTTTGAAGCCTAAGAGCACTACAGCAATCTCATCTGTACATGAATGTTACACTGTGGACAGATACCTAAACAAATTTGGATCCATGAAGTCTTAAATGATTTCAGTATATCTTGGTTTTAAACAAACAGCTTCATTGACTAGACAGTTTATTTAACAAACCATCTGGACAATCTGTTCCCTACTGTTAATGCTTATAGAGGTCCTGAACAGTTTACCAAGCCCAATCTTTGGCTCCTCAGTCAGTGGATGGGAGGGCAGAGAGGGCATGGAGAGCTCAAGGAACTCTTCTCTTTGACTCTTGAGTCACTTCATGCCTTCCTTACTACATATGAAGGGAAAAAAAAATGCTTGTAGTCTTTTCATAGGTGTGAGACCATGAGTTAAGTCTTTCTCCCCTTTTGCTGCAGCTAAGTAAATGAATAATCAAAAACGTCCGGTGCTGCTGATAGTTCTCTCATGCTTCATTCTCAAAACCTGACATTCTGGAACTGCTCATCAACTTTTAGGAGGCAGCATTAAGATAACTTTAAAAACTTGTGATTATTTTATCTTGGTTTCATGCTAAATCACAATGGTAATGTCTATAATACAAAGAAACCCACATGTGTATTTCTCTCAAGAAGAAAACCTCTTGTTCTTTTTGTATTTCCACTTCTAATAGTTTTGAAACCCTTTATCCCAGCTATCATCTTTTCATTGTATTTTATTATTTATGATACAGAAGAATCTTTGCATTCTGTTCTCAATCAACTCTCACCAGCGTAAGGGACTACTTTTTCAGTTCTTGGGAACTTCCAAAACATTAGGAATTTTGGCTAAGGCACTCCATCAGCAAGAAAACTGAAAAAGATGAAGTGGCTCAGTGGTTTGGAATGATGCATTCTTCCTACAGCTGCAGATATCTGTTCATGTGTATCAGCTTTTTCAGATATCAATACTAATCAAGTCACATTAACTTTTCTAATGTATTACTCTAATTCACTGACAGGAGCTTTCTCCTTCATGAGATAAGCATCCACACACACACTGACTTGCTAAGAGCCATTAATGCAGACAAAAGGGCAGCCCATTATTAATATAACAGCCTAGCTTAATTAGTTCAATGGAGCTGAGGGAGCATTAGCTTTAGTTGTTGAGGTCTTGGAGAACATGCATAAAATAGATTGAAGTGCACGGACTCATACTTGTCTAATTCCATACAGAGCTTTCTGCATAGCCATTTATTAGTCAGTTCTAAACTGAGGGAAGAACTGCTTCCTTTGTAAGAAATGATCATTAATTTTCCTTCCTAAAATAACAGCATCAGGGTACTTTGCCTTTAGACACAAAGGAATTTTTTTTGTCTGCCTTTTTATTGAACTATTTTAGGTTCTGAATTGCAGATTTTCCCATCTGTGTAGTTTCAAAATGCATACATTGGTATATTCACCAGTGCATACTAAAGGGTGCTGAGATACTGGTACTTATATTACTGCTTTATATGCTGAAATGTTCTATATTTAAACACATTAAAACATGGGCAAAGTAAAATTATTAATATTTCAGTCACAACTCTGAAATTTTCCTTATCATTTCATGTGCAACTTCATTTGAAGAAAAGAACACAGTAGATGTCCCTCACTATTACAATGTCAGCTGTAAATGTCAGATCTTCTCTTCTCAAAACTTACTTATTATTGAAAAACAAACAAACAAACAAAAACAAACAAACCCAAACCCTCAAAAAAAACCAACAAAACAAAAAAAACCTCCAGAACTTTGTGGATTAACTAACAAAACACTTTTTTGAGGTTGAAGATATGTAAGGCTTTTTGGGCTTGAAGTGAATATTTTTTTATTCTAGGTTTACATAGCATTTAACCACAGCAGCCCACAACTAGATGCTGTAACAGCATTTCCCTGTGTTACAGACAGCAAAAATGGAAGTAAAGAGTGTCCAAGAACAAGATAGATTCCATTCTGTACCTGAGTTCTGGTTACTCGTGTATTTCCTTCAGTTCCATTGGAGTTTAAAATATAGAAAATACTATAAGCTAGAAGGTGAATAAAAACTGAAGACTGAAGTGGAATACATTGCCCCCTTAAACACATACACAGTCTTCAGAAGCTTTCATTAAAAGCATACCATAAACTTTAGCATTCACATTGACTGCCAGTTTCATACAGCCGCTTCCACAAAAATACAAAGGGTAGCAGAGCACTGACAAGCTTCATTTCATTTTTAAAAGCACAGAATGCCCGGAAAAGTTTTGCAACAACTCTTTCTCATACCTTCATATCCCTGCACTATATGATAGATGTCATCATCCAGAAACACTGAGCTATCATCAGAGCTGGCAGTGTGCATTGCAGCTAGCTGCCTGGAGCCTCAGGCCCTTGCTTATAAATATAATTTGCCTATAAACAGTCCAAATGTGGATGAGACTGCATCTACACCCCTGAGATGCATGTAACAGTCATTAGGGCTTAGTGCTCTTTCTGTTTTCCACAAATTGTTCAGCAGAACACAAGATGAAAGAGGGAGGCGTCATGGCAGTCCTGTTCCTCCTTGGGTCTTCCAAAAAGAAATGGGCATACTTACTTACAATAAAATACTTGTATATGTGTATGTCCACATAATCCACAGAACACAAAATCCAAGCTATTACTGCTGACAAACTGTCAGATTGTATGGAAATACTATCAGTTTAGTCTTTTTTGCCAATTTCTCTTTCTAATCCTCATCACCCTTAGCCCCAACACCTACACTGGATTTTGTAATATTTATGGTGATTGTCACCAGAAGGGAAACTGCTTGGTTAGATCACAGCTAACAGAGGACAAAGGTTAGAGGTAAGGCCTTCTGTAGTTCTTCAAATATGAGAATAAACTAGCAAATCCACCAAGAGAAATTTAGCCTTTCAGCATGACCTAGGAAAACACTTTTCCAAACCACTACTTAAATAAATTATTTACCAACTACTTCTTTCCAATTCTGCTATGGAATAGTACAAATAACTGTCACTGCAACAGAGCTTTGAGTTCTAAGCTGCACCCAGCAATGCACAAAGCTTGTGTTGAGGTTCACCACTGAAAATTAGTGGATGGCACACACAAGGAAAAAACAGGTATACCAGTAATGAACTTAATCCCTAAATTAATCTGCCAATTACAGAAGGAATTTTTATGGGCTTGTGATAACACAAGGTGTATGTCAATGGGAATTTTGCCAGGGCTACACAGTGGTTGGGATTATATTTCGTGGCAGACAGAATTGAACAGATACCTCACTGTCTGCTTGATGAGACCTATGGGCCTCACACAAAATTATTGTACAAAATCATTTCCCTTAAACCAACACAACAATAAATACTTTGTAGCATTTTTTTACCATGATAAATCTTGCCAACTTATTTATTAAACTGTTAAGTATTCCTCACAAATTTTGTGCATTATGCATACAGTGTTTCAAAATAAGAGCAATTACATGAAGATGACAGTTAAGTCCTCAATAAGGTTAGCTTCTTACGTATTGTGTTGAAGACAACTGGAATGGGGCTGAGTCTCTATATTTAGGACAAGTAAAGTTCAAAACTGAGTCTGGCTAGTTCTAGTGCAGTAAGAGAATCACAGACAGAATCATAGGATGGTTAGGGTTGGAAGGGACCTTAAAGATCATCTAGTTCCAAAGATCATCTAATTCCAGCCCCCCTGCCATGGGCAAGGAAACCCTCCACTAGACCACATTGCTCAAAACCCTGTCTAACCTGCTCTTAAACCCTTCCAGGAATGGGGCATCCACATGGATGTGATGTGGAGTGCTCATCCTGCTTCATGGGCTTAGAAACCAAGGGCTGTGTTTTGGCCATTTGGGGCCAACATTGCAGGAAGTTGTTTGGAATGTAACCTCACACCTGGGATAGTTCTTTAGTCAAGCTCTACCAGAGTTTAAGTATTTCACTTGGCTGGGAACTCATAGGCCATGCTTTGGGCAATCAAGCTTCAAAAGGAAGGGAGGAAAAGCCCAAATCTATTGGTTAAATGGAGATTTAAGATGGCAGAAAAGACTGAGGACTGTTTCTAGGTCATTTGTTTATCTCAGAGGGCAGCAAAGTATGTAATATGTTTTTTTGTCAGTTCTTCCAAAGGATGACTAAGTGGCTTTGACAGGCAGGACATTGTGAATATTTAGTGGTATTATCCTATCATTTCTGTTTGAGCAGTGCAGTAAGGACAACAATCTGTAGCAGATAAAATATGAATTTATAAGGGAAAAATATTTACAGATTAAAAGGCCTGACATTTATGTTCCCGGAGAAAGGAGAAACAGACATGAGCAAAATTCTCTACATTTAATTTTGTAAAATCAAAGTGCTTGTTGCAGACCCTTCACATAACTTGAATTCTGGCCGTAAATACATACCAGTGTATATTTTCTTTCTTTCTCCATCTGTGGTCTCTAACTCCCTTCTGCCAGTGAATTTCTGTGTTTTAACGAGATTCTTGAGAGTAACGACGCGCTGGATGAGAGTGCCGCGGATTCAGCCAGGACGCCATGAACCTAAGGAGAAATTATAGTACCCTCTGCTGTCAGTTTAGGTGATTACGTTGAAGATTCCTGTTAAATTGCTTGGGAAAAAAAAAAAAAAAAAAGATGCCAGAATATTTGGTTCATAATTTTTAATTCATGTTAGAAAGATTGTGACTGCCCTGTGATTTGTTTCTATTTTATTGCTTTGTAAATAGCTATGTAACACTGAAAAATTCAGATTAGTTTCTCTTTCAGTATCTAAATAGAACTGAAATTTTAAATTATGTCATCTGCTTACGTGAGACAAGCAATATACCTTTTGAACTATGTCTAACTGTACCTTTTCTTTCAATAAGTGTGGTCTTTATCACATGCATACTGAATTTCAGCATACGTTTTCTAAAACCTGCTCTCTGACAAGCCCACGAGCCAGACAGCTCTAATCTTCACTTCTGTAATTCATACAGCTAACAATGGAAAGCTGGAGAGCGTGACCGGAGATTACATCTCCCTTTTCCCTGCTGCAGACACATCCAGATCTGACACTACCAAAGGTGTATTTGTGGATCGACTACAGAGTCCTGAAGGGGGTTTATTTTCAGATTAGGGACTATAGCACAATTCATATTACATTAACTGAATATATGCTCCCTCTCTCTATAATTCCTTTTTCACTTCTCTGATGAGCATATGGTTATGGTTCTGGGGTAAAAAGAAATTCCAAAGTAAAAGTAAAATAACACCTGCAGAGACTCTTCCAGCATATATTTATGGAGGTGGATTTATTTGCTGACTTGTTAGCATGCAGTAGAACGAGAAAACTGATGGGGAAATCAATGAGACAGAGCAGTGCTGTCACTGGCATCAGCTGGTGCATAAGCATCACCAGCACTTCATACTCATACAGTAGCAAGTATCTGGCCCAGTATTCCATATGGAAGGTAGAGGCCTAATGCCAAGAAAGACTCTTATGGCTGGCTGAATTTGGTGTCTATGCTTATTTCTGGAAAAAAAAAATCATAGGAGATTGAGCAAAATGTTATCTGCTCTATGGTTCCATTTGCGATGCATCATTACCTGCAGACTATATAGCCAAAACAATTTGTGTCATATTACCAGACCTATCACAATTTAGGTTTGTCTTTAGTTGCCATATTACCACCTCAGCCTCACTTCATGAGTTAGTTCCCTGTCCTGTTTTATGTTTTCATGTTCTTCAATCTTGACTGACTGCAGAAAAATGAATCCACACTCACAGGTCGCAGCTTCAGTCCTCCTGTCCTCTCCTTAGCGCTTAGCAAGACCAGAAGGCTTACAAAACCAATTCCACCTAACATTCCTTATGTACTTCATTATAACTGTTTCTGTTAATGCTTTATGGCACTTATGGTTTTGTTGTATACATCCAGTCTAAGCCAAAATACTCTCTCCAGTTGATAGATGGTGATCTCTTTAGGCCAACACCACCTTTCACAACAAATAAATCAAGGTTCCTGATTTGGTGTACACTTCTGTGGCCTTCAGACAAATTGATGTGGTGTTTTGCTCTTGCTGACTGACATCTCCTGTGATGTGGCACCCATATCATGGTCCAGGACATTTAGCAAAGATTACTCTGATCTCTTGAAAAAACTCAGTACATAGTGCTGTGATCTTTCCTTCAGCATAAACAATATTGGGGAGCTTCTGGGACCTCAGGCAGTTTTACAGCATACATCATCCAAAGCAGCCAAGCACTAGCAACCATTGGGCATGTATGAGCGCCAGGTGGAGGAGCTGTAGCGTCACGGCATGCAGATCTCTGATGAGAGCATGCCACAGCTCTGCCTTGGGCTGCCTACACTGCACCAAGGACCAATAGTAACAGCAGCACGGTAAATCAAGATCAGGGGAAAATTCTGTGCACGGTTTTCCACATTTTTTTTCCCGTTGTTGACATTTACTTCCCTAAAAAGCCTGGTTTATAGCACCTGCTGTGTCCACTAGGTGGTAGCAAAAAGGCGTTATTGGGAGAGGAAGGGTTTCCAGGGTTCCTCTGCACACTTCTCCACTCGGGCACCGGGGTTTCTGTGGGGCCGACTCTGAGTCAGTCTGCTGCTGGTAGTCATGGGTAGAGGGGGAACTCATGATGAACTTCAGTTGTATAGATAGAATCATAGAATTATAGAACAGTTAGGGTTAAAAAGGACCTTAATATCATCTAGTTCCAACACCCCTGCCGTGGGCAAGGACACCTCCCACTAAACCATGCCACCCAAGGCTATGTCCAACCTGGACTTAACCACCACCAGTGATGGAGCATTCACAACTTCCCTGGGCAACCCATTCCAGTGCCTCACCGCCCTTACAGTAAAGAATTTATTCTGCATAACCAATCTAAACTTCCCCTGTTTAAGTTTGAACCCATTATCCCTTGTCCTATCACTGCAGTCCCTAATGAAGAGTACCTCTCCAGCATCTCTGTAGGCACCCTTCAGATACTGGAAGGCTGCTATGAGGTCTCCATGCAGACTTCTTCAGGCTGAACAGCCATAACTCTATCATTCTATGTTCATAGGGGAGGTGCTCCGGTTCCCTGATCATCCTCGTGGCCCTCCTCTGGACTTGTTCCAACAGTTCCATGTCCTTTTTATGTAAGGACATCAGAACTGCACACAATACTCCAAGTGAGGTCTCACAAGAGCAGAGTAGAGGGGCAGGATCACCTCCCTTGACCTGCT
>JASSUY010035289.1:0-31286 GCA_032466535.1 Forpus xanthops
TGCCCATAGCAGGGGGGTTGGAACTAGATGATCTTAAGGTCCTTTCCAACCCTAACTATTCTATGATTCTATGACTGATGATCATTACTTTGGTGACATTTAAATCTCCACCACTGTGCCTTGCTGTCAGCACTTCATAACACAATGAAGGAAGCAAAGGAAGTCAAAGCATTACTCAGAAAATGAACTTCCATGACAACAGTGGCCTTCCTCACACCTAAACAGGCCTGATGCCATCACATCTCCTTTGAGAGGGCCAGCTTACCTGGCAAGAGAGCAATTTTGTGGGTGTAGTTGACTTTAGCCCTGTGTTACCAAAAAGATTTGCCTGCCAGGGTTGCTACGCCTCCACTCATACTTTCACTGCCAGAGTGACACTGCTAAGGCTGGTAAGTTAATTCCTGCACTAGCAAACCACAGTGTAGACCAGGCTTTAACAGCAAAACCGCTTGGGAGAGATCCCAAAGCAAAGAGCCCAACAATATTGCTTGAGGTGCTTTCCACCTCCTTAAGTCACACACTGGTCAATGCCCATTACTCATACTGCAAGTGCTTTAGGGTTAGCAGAAGTGTTACTGCACTGCAGCAGAGCAGGATATACAGTTGGACTCAATCTTAAAGACCTTTTCAACCCGAATGATTTCGTGAAAAACCAGATTCAAGCCTTGCTTTCAGAAAGTTATTTCTAGAATGTGACGCCAAGAAAAGCCAATCAAAACTTGTCCCAGTGATCCTTAGGACAAGTGTGAATGACACAGCCTAGTAACTCAAGCTAGGATTTGTGATTTTTTTTAATGCAAAAAATTAGACCCACAAAACTCCCAAAATGACCCATTTCCCAGCTTAAGGGCCTCAAACAAAATTTCAGATACAAGTATTTCAAGAGTCCCTTGTGTGGCGCATAACATAACATTTGTTATCTTAATTGCTACTCAGAAGTTATTCTGATCTCAGTCAAAGCCAAGCAGATGGTTTTAGTGGAAGACATGCGAGTTCTGTACATTTCCAGCTATGTAGCCTTGAGCACAATGGTCTGTTTATTGATTTCAACACACATGTGGGTGGTTTAACTTAAAAAACTAATATTAGGTATCATGTGTTACAAAGTAAACTTTGCACTGACAGGGAAGTTGTTCCTATAGTAACTAATGTTTTTCTGGCAACACATTTCACATCAGGGTTGCTATAGAAACAGAACTATAGAGATGTGTTCAGCAAATAAGTTGTCAATAGCTTTTCCCCAGCACACTGCACTCTTTGCACCATGTCTACCTAAGGATGAACAAACCACCCCATCCACTATGAATACCTGAGGAGACTCCAATTGTTCTCTTAAGAGTGTAAAATGTTCCCTACCCACTGGAAAGCATCGTTTCCCCCATACAGTTTCATGACCACGTTTTTCAGGACCAAATGAAATGCTCAGTTCTGGATTGGGTTATAAATCCAGATAAACCGGAGATGTTGTGCAGGAGGGTATCAGTGGAACACCCTCATCTGTGGGGAAACACTGAACAGTCAACCCCAGCTACATTCTTCCTTATAGAAACCTTTGACATGCACCAGCAACACGCTAAGGGATATCAACTCATGCCAGGAAGAAGACTGAATCTCTATGGTTTTGAGCATATATTTAGGCTTAAGCATTCCCAAGGGTAGCATACTGACTCCCACTCGCATCAGAGGAAAGTCTGCAAAAAGATCACAGCTATAATCTGGCATTTACATAGTAGCTAGGATTTTAATTACTATTTGTTCAGTACCTTACCATTCATTCAGTAACAGCCATATGTACACCTTCAGGACTATCACTGTTCCTGACCTTTGCTTTTCCTTCTTTCTCACTTTCATTTTTCACTTTTCAGAGGTGGTTTTTCCTCACAACTCCCTCCACCCTTTAGCTCCCCACCCTACCAAGAAGTAGATGTAGAATTTCATTTACATAAGCAGCCCTTTCAGTCTTTACCTGTTCCTCCTACTTAACTAAGAGCTAGGACAGACATGCTTCTATGGATTTGGCCATGACGGTCCTTGTTAAGGCAGCTCATTTATGAAACCAAGACAAGTAACAGTAGCACAAGCTAGTCCTACAAGAGGCTGGTGGCAAGGTGTGAAAGGTAACCTTCTACAGCATCACAGCTGCTTAGAGCATCCATTTGCTACTCCTTAATGCTTCCAGCATGGGGAGTAGTAATTGCAGAGGCACTACAGTGAAGACGTCTTCTCTTGGAGCCACTGCCTTCTGAGGCTTTGTGGATTCTGGAAGCCACCACTGCTTCATTTTATACTCAATTCTCTACTGCACAGATCATCATACAAACAGGAAAACAGCATGGACTCAGAGCATCAAGTCCTGTGAAACAGCCCTAGTGAGGTGATGTACAACCTTCCTCAGCAGGGTCTGCTCCGATGCACATTTAAGTCCTTTACTGCCTCTGTAAGTCTCCACTGCTGCTCTCTGCCTTGCCTTCTCTTAAAAAGAAGCTTTGCTCCTTCAAGCAACTTTTGGCATTGGATTGTTGGCCCAAACATTAGCAAAACAACCCCCCTCTTCAGAGATGCCACAAGGAGGGTAAGAAGTTATAACTGACTAGACCCACTCTTCTCGTACCCATGACTGATCAGCTCCAAATTTATCAGCACGCCTACCATATCTTTTACAGGTCTGCCCTTTCCCAGAACCATCTTTCAGATGAAACCTGCTGAAGCAGCTTAAATTAATTTCTATGGAAGAAAAAGGAGCAATTTATTTAAGTGCAACTATATACAGGTTTCAAGTCAAACCCACTGCAGTTGGACCCACTGTTCCCAGTGGAAGAATCATTTCTGCTGCATTCTTTACAGTGATGTCCAAGAAAACTGTTTTTCCTGTTGCACTGGGGTTATGTGATAGAACTCCATTTTTCAAGCTCAAACTGCAGCAGCACTGGTTAAAGAGTTTGCAATTATTTAGTATTTCTGTAACTATGCAATGGCATAACACTGTATGTGACATCCTCCCTTTTTCACCCTCTGCCCCCACCTACCCGTTATGAACAGAAGTAGCAAGAATGCTTGGTACATCATTCTGAGGTGTTACAACAGGACAATCTAAACCAAACTGCCTCTAAGGAACAGCTTTCAGGAGCAGAGAGACAGCATCCCTGCTTCCACTAAAGACTCAATAATACAACAATGTATTGAATATGATCAGTTTTAAACTGGGGTAGTTCATCACTAGGGTTTATAAGGGACCATTCTATGCCAGACATGAGAGGAAGGAAATACATACTGGAACTCTGGAGAATGCCACCAGAATTCCAAAATAGCATTATATGGGTTATTATAGAGGCTGGGCAGCAACTTGAGAATGACCTTAAAATTCCTTTGCTAACACGTTCTGTGAGTTACAGGGAATTTTCCTAATTCATATGTACAGGTCTCACCCACCCTGGCCTCCGTTTGCTTGCAAAGCCTTAGGCAGGAAGCTGCTTAAACCAAGAGTTGTTTGCATATGCCCAGGAAATGCTAAATATAATCTGGACAATATGCAGACAAATCACTTTTATGAACTTTGTAGGTCAAGGTCCAAGCCTTTGTTTGCACCTAAACACCACCAAATAGACACTGAAAATCTGTCCCAGATAGAAGTCTCGGCACTACTGCAACTTAAATACCAAGTTTAAACTGCAGCCTTGCAATTTTTTTTCTCACCTCTCTGTCCTGATCTTTAAAGTCGTTCAGTTCACCAGTTCCTGCAGCCAAGCTGAATGGTCTCACCAGCTTGCTTACCCCAAGGCAAGCACTGTTCTCTGCAGGTTCACAAAGAGAATGACTAACGATCGGTGCTGGAAAGCCAGAAAGAAATGAACCAAATCCAAACCCATCTAAATCTGTAGCACTTACAAACTGATTACTATCCTCACTAATAAACACAGAAAATAAGTCTCACTAGAATTAATTAGTTCCAATGTCATCATATTGCCCCATAGTTCTAAATAACTCCTTTTTAAACAGAGATAAAAATAGGTCTTAAAATGCATGTTTATTGATTTTTGCATGTTTCAGTGCACAGTTTCTTGATAAAGGCTACTTCCTACAGGTCATTCATGTATCTAGATTATTACATGAGTTAAGGAGCAATATATAAATCAAGAATTATAATGGGATCATTTCACTAATAACCTTTCCATGTGACAGACATGCTTGGTCAAAAGAGCCAAGAAAGAATGGAATACAAGATCTAAAAGGCTGCAAGTTATCCTCACTAACAGCCTTTTCAGATGCCACAGTGTCATCTAACAGCTCCTAGCAGGTTCAGAATTAATTCATTCAGTTATAAACTAAATCTAAGCCACAAAAATAAAGACATAGTGGAGTTACAGCTAAGATCTATTGACCTTCTTCTTTTTAACCCCATCTTAAAAGAATTAATATCTGAATATGCTGCCACAGGACAAGAACAGACACCCAAAATACAGCTGAGAGGAGAAAAGTGTAATGATTAAAATATAAATGTGCATAATCACATGCAGAAGTATTGGCTTTTCCAAGGACTGTTATTTTGGCATTCAAGGTGATGTTAATGAATAACATCAGTAGAAGTGAGCTACAAGATCCGAGTGAAAGTTTCAATGTGCTCAGTATTCAGATGTGCTTGAACAGGTATCCCAGCAGAGATTTTAAACAGCAGGCTATTTAAGCTTAATTACTAATGACCACAGCTTCACTGTTAAACTAAAATGATACTGAAGGCTGCAGGAGTTCATTAGATTTACCTCACTAATCCAGTTCTCAGTTACAGCATTTAGCTCCTCAAGACCCAACAATGTACATTCCATTCATAGATCTCAGCTGTTCTATCGATTGTTACAGATAAAAGTGTCAGACAGGCACGTCCTATGCCCAGGTTTGTTTTGAGGACAGCCTGCTCCTATTTTTAGATCACATTACTCAAAGTCACAAGTAAAATCCCAAGCGTTTCAAAATTCTTCATAGCCCTCACCCTAAACAGATTCCATCCACCCCTTGTCCCTCCTGGGGGGCTGCCCGCAGCAGTACAAACTGTTCTGCCATCCACATGATCCTGTTTTGATTAGAAGGAAAACACATGCCCTGCAGACAAATGTGTTTGTCTCCCACTGGAAAAAACCTGAAGTATCAAGCTCCTATACCCTGCACAGTGAAGGTATCTTACCCCCTCTGTTTATTAGTCATGTAAGATCCTCAGGTTCAGCCTCAGCCCAATCTAATTATCTGCTCAGACTTCTCCTTCCATACATCAGGTCACCCTACTAATTTCAGTGTTTAAGGGTTATTACAAGCTGATGGAAGATTTAGTGTTGAGTTGTATTTCAGAAGCTGGCAACGTCTGAGGCTGTCAGTGAGTTGCACTGCTCTTTAAGTCAGGGAAATGAGTTTGAGTGATTATAGCTCTCAGGCCTTAAGCAGGCAACAATCAGGGGCCTTCAGAAACTCATTTAAAAGCACAGAAGATGCCCTGAGGAAAAGAGTGTGGAGTTTGGCAGTGGGGAGCTCAATTTCCCCAAGCAAAGAGAAGCAGTAATGAAAAAGGAAACGAAAAAAGAGAAAATCCACCTTCTCAAAATGCACAGAAGCCCTTCAGGAGGGCCTCTTCCCTGTGCTTGGCTGCAACTGCTGCCTACAAGTTGCTAGAAGCAAACCCTGCAACAAAATTAGCTTTTCCAAATGGCAAAAACAGAAGGTGGCAAACCATGACATATTCCCAGGCTCATACACCAACAAAACATCCTGTAAGCAAGTGAGTTTCCTTTTTTAAGGAAAACTTCAAGCACACAGGCTGGGAACATAGTTATATTCTTAATAAGGATGCAAACTTCTAACCCAAAAATCAAATCACACTGGAATACCAAAACAGGTGATGTTTCCTATTCACAATCTCCACTGGTTATGTTTGAAACTCTGACAAGAAAGGTAGCAAAAAAAAAACCCAAAACAATTAAAAACCTCAAACCAACACTGCTTTGTTAAGATGGTGGATAAACTGGATGCTTGTGAAGCACTGGTTGCTTCTTGAATGTTTGGTTAGCCATCAATCTCTTGAAATAGAGAGGTTTCAGGATTTTTTCAATCTATCCCATGAGACCTGAATGGAAAGCCCACCTTGTAAAATATCCTGCTGCTTCGGTGAAGTCCCACAAAATCACCTAATGACTGAAATGGGACTGAATTCACTGCGCCACTAAAGCCAGAACCCAGACATGAAGTGTTCAGAGTTGGGTATCTCAAACTGCCCTAGAGAACTTAATTGTCTTAATTGCAGTAAACAGCACAGCATTTTTACAGTGGGCCAGGATAAACGCAGTGATCAGAGACCACTCCAATACCTAGGTCAATTCACCAACCAAACCTTCAGCTACATGAGCATTTGTGTGCCCTCCAGAGATTTTGTTCAAAACAAACAGATTCTTCCAAGTTCTGCTATTGTCTTTCCCCACAGTAACTTTGCCCCAGTACATGCACGACCTCTGTGCGATGTTTGCTGTTTAGGAGGGAATCAAACACAGCATTCGCTGGTTTTCTCCTTCACCCAGCTAGGACTCCAGCTTCTCTACCTTATTCACTGATGTAAAATACATCAGTGCATGGGATAAATAAACCTGCTTAAGATAAAAAAAAAGATAAATCTTTTCTTTTTTTAAAAAATCCTCTGGTCTAAAGGCCTACTTCATAGCTTCCCAAGGCAGCATCTTACATCACTATAAATACTGAACTGTAATCAGTAATGCTGCCTCAAAACAAAATCAGTGTGGAGAAGAAGAAAGTTGGCAGTAGGAGCACTGACTGAACTGTCTTGGTGATAGAACAGGTACCATGTCACATTTTACAGTCTAAAGCCAATAATACCTACTGATCAGCATGATAACTAGTCCTTAGCACTTGCTGGACAATGCAGACATGCATACCTGTTATTTCTACCATGTAAAGTCAACATAAACCTTGCCGGTGCAAGCTTACATGCTCCTGCATCAAGACACAACTGAGCACACTGTTGGGCAAAGCACATGGCAAAGACACCACAGCACAACACAGCACAGCACATGCACTTCTACAAGCAATCAGAAGGGGAAAACAAAGGTACATACTAATGAACTAAAATTTTATTCTAAGATTCTTGTAAATGGAAAAGATGCCTTTTCACACACTCCAACAGGCCACCCAACATCCCACTATCCAAAGAGCTGATCTGGCATCAGGAGCTTTGCTATAAAGTCCACAGCATAGACTCACCCAATCTCACCTCTGCAAGTCTCTGCAGTTGAATGATGGGTGTTTCTCAAGAACAAGGCTTCACAGGGCTTAGAAATCCTAAACCCTGCTGTAAGCCTGCTATTGCCATCACAAGAGCTATGAATAAATCGCCACAAATCACCTAAACCCTCATGTCAATATAATTTCAAATAAGCTTGGACAGACAATATCAGCTAACCTGGGCTTGCATGCTTTGTTCTAATAGCATTGAATGCCTGGGTAACAAGATGAAGGGCACTTCTAAACAGAGAAGAGGCAAGCAGCAATAAATTGTATTATGCACTAATATCCACCCTGATTGACAACACTTATCTGTAAAGCCAAAGGTCTGCATAGACAGGGGGAGTTAAAAGCTCTGTTATCATCAGAAACCTCTCTGTCTGCACTGAAGTTTATCCAGGCTTTGTCCTTCCCATGTCTGGCACCTACACCAGAGGGATTCATGGAGAGCTTCTGACCCCACTGAAAACAACAGCAACATTAACTCCACTGGAGCCAGGCCCCAACACGAAAGAAATGCTGTTTTACTGGCACCACTTATTTACACGTGAATAAACCAGCAGAGGTTTGTAGAAAAACCTCGTGAAGCAGAGCTTTCCCTCCAGTGGGAGCTAGGACTGCACAGACACAGGCACACCATCTATACTCCATCTGTTTGATAACTCATCTCATTGCTACCAATTAAGTCCTTCCTTTGTATCAGCAACAAAACCGCAAAGTCTTTATACATCCTTACACCTCTAGAAGCAAGGTTATGCAAAAGGAGAGGGTTTTGCAGCACAAGAAAAAGCAGCATTTCAGACTTTAATTTAAAATCCCCTTACCTGCATTGCTTATCTCCTTCTAGTTTAATATCACAAACTCACCTCTGCAACAACAAGCAGCTTACATTTTATGTCTGGTCTATGCCATCTCTTCTTATATCAGGCGCTGAAAGTTGATGGCTGAACGCGCTCCCATCCCAGGCATTCCTGAGCTTGAAGCTTTGACCTGAATTTTAAGTGTTAGTGGAGTTTTTTAAGAAACAAAATAAAATCAGCTAAGTGAGAGCAACACATGGCAGGGAGGAAAACAGCACCGTGGGTTTGCGAGGAGGAGAAAAAAAGAAAAAACATGAGAAAGCCAGGAAAGCGAAACAGGGCAATCAAAACAGCACCTGCACCATACACAAGATGTTGCTTTCAGCTGCTGAGTAACTCTGGGTTAAATACCTCTGTCTGGACTACAGGTGTTAGCAACAGATGCAGATTTAAAGTGCTGACTTTTAAAGAGAAACCAACATATTATTCTGAAGAACAAAGCAATTTTGAGTCTTTTTAAAAAAGAACATATTTAACTACCCCCAAAAATCAGCTGGGAGCTGTTGAGACAGTAAGGAGCATCCGTCTACTGCTGGGAGTCCATTTAGCAACATCCTGCTCTCTTCCAAAGTTTCTTTTTCAAGGGCGCCCTAAAGGTTGAAAGAAAAAAATCTAAGAGTTTTCTATTACAAAAATATATTCTCAATTTCCTGCTTGGAAATCAGTTGAATAGGTTTTGGATTTGGTGCCTTATCCCAACCCTTTTCCTTCAGAAGAGGACCATTTTCATATCGAGTTTTTCCCAGTACTCTCCTGCAAGGACTTGAACACACAACTCTGTTCCTTTTCAGCAGCTCACAACCTTGCTGCCTTCCTAGCTGCTATTCCGTGCTCAAATCGAGGTATTGAGAGTCTGCTTCCTTCATCATTGTAGTTTATGGGATAATGTACCTGTAAGTTGCAAAACATTTCAATTTTCTTTTGTTCCTTCATCCTCTATAAATCAGTAACAATGCTATAGATTTACAAAATATGTTGTTACAGGATACCAAATGAGTTCATAACTTCTAATATTACTTCTACATCTCCACTGTTAATACATCCACACAGTGAGACGGGCTCAAGCCTAGAGCAGATCTCCATGTGCGCAGATGCTGTGATGTGATGGCTGTGCTGCCGCTTCTCCTCATCACTACCATGCTGCTTCCCTTCCACCACTGCCAGTGACTACCAGAGGGACAGTGGAGTGATTTGTACATTTCTCTTACCATTTAGAGCTTTAAGCTCAAGCCCTGCTGGTGCCACACTATGTCAGTGCAGGTGGACACCACTCTCAGTGCAGAGTAGCCCTTTAAAATGCCCAGTTTAGCTTTCAGCATTGCCAGAAAAGCAGAGAATCTCTGCACCTTAGCAGGTACCAGCAGAAGCTCCATTTAACCTTAACCATTAACATCATCATTTGACAGCATCTTTCATTATCACTCTTCTTCAAAGCTTCTTGGTGTATCAGTTCATTACCATAAAAGATCAAAACATCATTTACAAGACAAATACCACAAACACAAGATTAATTCAAAGGACCAGTTGATTTCAAATGAGAATGGTGATGTTAATTTCACTGTTAAAAAGACCTCTCAATCCAGTAATTAAATTCTGTTCCACCAGATATAGTCAAGCATATGCTCTGCCTACACAAGGGCTGATTAATTGACCCTGAGATGATATCATCCACCTAGCAGTGGATATCAAACTGTCCTACATGCACAGGAGGCACTAACGAGTCCAAGATACCCCCTCCTGCTGCTGGAAAGGAGAAAGGGTTCTTTTGTGCCCTGCTGAGGTCCCCAGTCCTTCCACAACAGGTTTTTCTCTGGTTGTCAACACCCTCTCCCTAAGGTTCCCATTGCCAGGATGAGGTTAAACAGACCTCCCTGAGGCAGAAAGAGTGATGCTGAACACTGGATAAAGCTTGGTGCTACTGTCCACAGTCTTGTTTTCACACGAACCTGCTCTGCCTTACGGGCTTGGTGCTGAGCAGTGCTTATGGGTTTTGCACAGGGAACATGGCAGGGCTCCAATTTGAGCTGGACATCAGACCACAGACTCTGCCTTTGCAAGTTTCTTTATCTAGATTGATGAATGCAAGCTTCAGAAAGAGTATTTCAGCAGCTTCATATAAGGGGCATTAGTCACTGCTGCTTTGGTGCCTAGAAAGAGCCATCAATTTTTGTAAAGCAGACAGTCATAACCTCAGAAAAGAGGGAGCCAGGCTCACTGACCCTGAGCTTTCTTTCCCTTTCTGCATCCACAGCTCCGATGAGACCAATGGGAGTTGGACTTTAAAAGAATGCAGGATCATGCCAACAACAATCAACCTACAGCCAATCCTCCATTCCCCAAGACAATCCATATTGACATCCCTTGCTAATGGAAACAACTGCTGGATTGCAGGGTTTCCCTGGGTCATCTCAAAGTTGCAGTGCAACATCCAGCTGCCACGGTGACACAGGACTGCACGTCTGAATCTCCTGCCATGGCCGGCAACCCACGAAAGCAGGAATATTAGATTTGTAATCTTTTTTCTCCCATAAATCCCCATCTGAGAAGCATTTAAACCATGACTCTTATCACTAACCCATCTAACTTTCTAAAACAGGAAGATGCGGAATGAACAAGGAAGACAGAAGAAAGTAAGCTTTACAATTTAGAAAACAAAAACCCCTTTTGGAAAAACACTTAATACACATGCAGTTCTTAAACTGTGATCACTGAAAGCAACACTGACAGTAAAGCACAAATGTATGGAACTGAACTGGGTTTCATGACAACAGCAGGGAAGAAAAACTGAAGATGCTGGTCAAAATGACAGGATTTTGTTTAAGAACACATGTACTGCTTTGTAGCTTGGAAAAGGAAAATTTATTTTCCAGACACTGCTATAAAACATGCCAAGAAACAAGTGTAAACCAAAGAAAGCACAAGCTATAATGAGATTATAAACCATCCCAAATTCTCCATGTGTGCTCATTTATGGGAGGAAGAAATTACCCTAGACTTAAGTTTGCTGTCTGCCATATGTCAAAGGACAAGAAACATTTATAGAAAGCAAAATTCAGTATTAAAACCCACAGGCATGGAGAATTATTGACAGAGTTGAGATATGAGCAGTCTGGGACCAAATGACTTGCTTGGTCACGGGCGACAGCCATGGTGCAGTAACCCCTGAGAGCCTGGTGTATTGTGGAAACAAGTGAAAGGAAATCTCCTTTTGAATGGAAACCCCATTCTGACTCAAGGTTGTCCAGCAATTGGTGACAGAGAATATGGGTATGTGAAACTATTTTGAATCTATCTATTATTCCAGGTTACAAGAGAGGTGAGTATCAGTGACCTTTCACTGAGCCCAAAGGAGCTACAATGATTTATACTTGTATTACTTCAGACTGCACTGTGCAATAGTCTTTTGAAGCACATTTTTTAACTCATGCTTAACAGGTTATGCAGCCAGATAATGTATACTACCCATACATGTCAAAGGGAAACCTCAGAGAAGCAAGGAACTGCTACAAAAATGCAATAGGAACAGGCTATGAGCCAAAATGACGATGGGGTTCTGGTCTATATAACGAAAAGTTGCAGGATCATTAAGAAAATAATTCCACTTGTAGTAATTGTATACTGCTTGGTTAATTCTTTTGGGTTATTTAACCATGCTTTCCAAGTCTGCAGTAATTCACTCCATCAGTTGTGGCTTAATGCCATCTTGACATGTTTGCTTTCATTAGCCTGCTGATTCATTTCACGTTTTATGCATCTTTGGTTTCTCCTTTCCTTTTTCTTTAATTTTTAGGTTTTGGTGAATAGATCAGTTTCATATAAGATGCTGTAAAGAGGTTGAAAGTCAGTGCTAGGAGCTGAATTTATCATTCCCAGCTGGCTTTGGAACCAAGGTCATTAAGGACAGGTCCCTATTTGCAGCCAGCCAGGAGGCAGCAGGAGTGAGGCCCTTTCCAATAGGCAACAGGCATAGAGAAGAAACTGCAGGAAGAGGAGGGGTGTATCTGGCATTGACTCTCCCTGGAAAACCAAAGGGATGGCCCCTCAGTGGTGAGAGAAGCTGAAGGTGATGAAAGAAAGGTAGGTTTTGTGAACAGAGGCCAGCTGGTCAGCCTGAGGAGCAAAATGTACCGTGTCCTGTTTCACAGAATATGAGTTGCTACCACATTCTGGCAAAGCTTTATCTGATGTCCTCATTTTCCAGCAGTGCTCAGTATCATCTAATGTGTGCTTCCACTGACCTGCACTACAAGGAGGGAAAACTGCAGACCAGTCAGGACTGCACACAGTCACCTGAACTGCTGTGACTCCTAAGGGATGCTGAAATGATGTTGAGTGTTAATGTAAATCTAAACACCCATCTAGCTCCTGTGCTTCCCACAGCGATTGTTCTAGTGTGCCTCTGTTCCAGATCCAAACATCAGTTAGACAAAATCCATCTCCATTCATCCTCCCAAAGTAGATCCCCAGCTCAGGTGCCGGCAGTGGATAAGCAGTATCAGCAGAACAACAGGCACTAGGGGAGATATTTCCTTTGCCTCATGTGCTCTGGAATAGCAGCTTATCTTAGTGTGCAGAGCAAAGCTGAGCAAACCCTGCAAGTCCCTTAAAAGAGAGAAATAAAAAGGAGGGGTGTGTAGGTGCTATTACTGGTGTCCTTTTGTAGTTGTAATAAAGATATCTACTTCTCCAGTTAATTTATTGCTGTCTCCCCCTGCAACAAATCAGCAGGGAGCTGACTGGCATCGTGTGAATGCTACAGTTCCTCCACCTCATGCCAAGATTTGAAACCACATGGACATTCTCAGGGAGACCACAAGGATTTGTTACACGCCTGTGAGGATTGTAGGACCATGAACTAGAAAGTTATTACAGAAAACTGTAAGTATAATATACTCATCCATGACAGACACAATATTATTCCCCAAAAGCATGGGAACACCAAGCTCACTTGCCAAGATTAACAGCTTGAAGACCTTAACTTTACAAATACAAAACAGGATAATAAGAAAATATAATTAACTGAATTCATTTAATAAAATTCAGTAATTGGCTTATCCTTTCTGTTCTGAGTTTTTTACATAAATTAAAAGCTAGAGAATTAAGTTGAAAAGAGCTGGGGAAACTGCTACTTACTTATTTCAGCATGGATCTACCATTGTGAGATGTTCCCAACCTGGAACATGTGGAACTTGGATTTTCCAACATTGTTATGACTTCATGTCTTAATGAAGTAAAAGATCTCAGAACTGAAGAACCTCCTGTATATTTTCATCAGCCCACAGCCACTACTACTATCAATGTAAATCTGCCAGTCATCCAAGAGGTGAAGATTCTGAATGTGCCTAATTAATGCAGAATTACAAATTCCATTTCAAAGGTGACTTCATTACATAAGGTTGGTATTTTTAGGTACCAAAGGTACTGGAAGATGCAGACAGGCATATACTGGAATTTTCTAAAGCATCTACCAATTACTTTATATAAAAGATTACATTCAATCAATTACCTTAATGGTAAGGGGAAAGCTGACTTGAGCTACTATTGCTCTAGTCTCCAAATCTCACTTTCAAAGTGCTTGATAAACTATTCTTTACTTTGATGCTAGCCAAAACCATGGCATATAATTCCACTTAATTTAATATTGGCTTGATCATTGTTATCAAAGCCAGTGTAACAGCATATGCACCTTTCAGGAAAAGTCAGAAAGACAAACATGGTATGCAAAAAAGAGCATGATGAGCTGGTGAAAGTCACCAGACCCCATCAGTGATGAACAGAAAGGTTCAGTAAGAGCTGCACAGGATGGAGGAAGCTCCAAATGGAATTCAGTCAGTAAGAGAGTGATTATCGATGATTCAGTGCGCAATAAACTTTCTCAGCCAAATCTCTAAGCAGCATTTGGGGGCACTGGAAAGACAGAAATGCCAGTATTCAAAAGAGGGACAAGTCATAGCAGGCTGGACACCACAGAGTTTAAAAACATGCTGCTGGATCCTGCTAGATCCACTGCTTTGAAGTATTGCTCACGTGGAGTGTTACAGCCTGCTTCACTCTCAGCTGCACAGCATCCTTCCCTGCCTCTCCCACCCTCACAGACAATGTTTCACATGCTGGAGGGGTTGTGAGGTCCTGGTTGGTGGGAGGGAGTGAATAGCTTTTCCAGCATTTGCAGATGCACATGGATAACCAGGTAGACAAGGCTCAGTATTCAAACTGTCCCTCAGATTAACAAGCATCACTCATGAGAATACGCAATAACAAAACATAGCTTCTGAACTCAGAGTAAATCAATAATTCATAAGAATGTTTAAGATTATTTTTATCAGTACATCAGACATGCAAACCACTCCAATGGGTAACACATCTGATTCCCAACACAGAAATACCCAGCTGCCTCCAGGATCACATGGTATAGAATGAAAATGTTAAGCATATTCTCTTCCCTGGGGACCACTTAATGCCTTTCATTATTCCAGGTTTATATTCGTTATTAATCCTTTCCAGAACATTTCTCAAGCTAATAGCTCCCCAATTACGTAGAGCCTTAGTAACTACTAAGAGCAGTGAGCAGCTTAATACAGTAATACTTCTGGACACATTCATTTTCCACACATAAAGGACTTTAGTGGCACAGATACCTGAGGTATTTTATTCTATACAAGTGATCTCAACCTAAAAGGAAATAAAGACAAGGAAAACTTTGCTTCTGACATATGATGCCTGTTCAGCACAAATATTGGAAATTGTGGGCTTTCCCTGGCATTTATCCGTATCTCTTGAAGTTGTACCTAGGCAAGGGGCACTAGAAATACATGCTCTCTATTTTCATCTCAGGTGGAATGTGAATATAGCACATAAAACTACTTCTGGCAGTATAATTTAGCAGCACGGTCAAACAGGAGTTGTTAAATGAAGTGTTTTACTGAGCAGCACCAATGTGTGTTGACTAATACGTGGCTAAATAATTTCTGTCATGTCATACAAGTATAACAAATGGTAATGTTTATTGTCCTACGAGCCAAACTGAATCTACATATTAGATACTCCAAAACATGATCCTGAACTTGTATGGGTAAACACACATGGGAAATGGACCATAAAGAGCCTCTTTTTTACCAATGCATGTTCAGAATAAGATTCAAACATTCATACATTTACCTCCACTTTTACTCCTTGTGCAGGTAACTGGGAAAAATCCATATACACTGACAGATCCTTCATCCAAAAGGCCATGTGGACAGGCTTGCTCTAAGTACCTTTACAATTGCACCATGTGCTTGTAATTAAGGGCTTTGATCTTTCACATATTCAAGCATGTGTCTTAGTTAAACACCTGTGTCACCTCATTAGTTCAATGGGAACTATTTACATCTAAGTGCATGTAAATGGGTGCACGTACAGGTATTTGAGCCCAAGGTTCAGCATTGCTGACATGTTTGCATTTTTGCAATCATATTTTCAGGGAGGAAAAGGTCTCATGGTAGCCTTCAGTCCTGCTCACAGGGCCTCATCATGGCAGAAAGGAGGAGGAATGGATCCCAACCTATATAAAAGTCCTGTTGTTTCTGGTGGCCATCTACACCCCCGCACAGAGGCTTTGATGAACAGCAACTGCATAAACAGCAAAGCCATTGCACGTTGGATACTGATGTACCTAGGACATGCCAAATTTGCCACTGAGGTCTGAGATGCATCTCTGACTTGTTTTGTAAGATCATTTGCATAAAACCAGAGGTGTAATACAAGACACTGTTGCTTTCTTGCTTTAGACCTAGTAGTGTTAACAAGCTATAAATAGAATAAATCAGAACTCATAAAAGGATTTCTGGAAACCTACATAAAAACCTGAACCATATTTGTTTTATTTGTTTGTCTTATCCACAAAAGAAATAAAGATTACACAGAATGTGTGTAATCTGCAGCAGTACCTAAATCAGATCTCCTAATTTGCATGTTTTACTTTGAACTTCAGAGATATATTGTTATGTAGAGAAAAATAAATGCTACTTTCATTCTCCTTAAGACCATTTTTATACTTTTCGGTGATAAATTATTCTTTTAATTTGGAGTCTGGAAACGAGACTGAAAAGCTATTTTCTGCAGGCTGAACCATCATTGTCAAAGTAAAATGAAGTCATCCAGTTCCACAAATCTAGAGCTTTTTGTAAGTATAAATCTCTAAGAAATTCTGGTGGAGCTGCTGTTCCAAGCCAGTGCAGCACGTAGTGATGGTAACAAGCCTGACAATGATAGAACCAAGGAGAGATAATTTAGCACACATACCTTTTTAGTGTTACTGTCTGAAATGTCCCTGGTCTCTATAGCAGCACTGCTGTGGATAAATATTTCCCTTCTTTCCTTTCCTTCTGTAGGTAAATTTACATTTTTTCTCTTTAGATAGCAACTATCATCCTAGACGCTGTCATACGCGTGCCAAATTCATCCTGGTGTGAATCCTTCATCTTACAACAGGTTTAGTCAGGAAAGTACCGGATTAACTAGAACTAAAGTGAAACTAATTCTGTTATCATTATTCTGCTTAATCAGAAGATTTACCAGCATAAGAAAAATAATATTAATGGGCCAGTAAAACCAGATTTTAACCCCAGATATTCTGAACTTGGGGAGAATATGGTCCAACATTCATTCCTCCAAGTGTGGGTTGTAGTTTACCTCACTTAGACCTAAGCTGGAAGAATACGTTTTGTAGAATTTGGGCCTTACAGTGTTGCATTGTGTACAGTGTGTATTGCACAGCGCAACTCTTTCTGCCCCCATAAATCATGTTTACCAGAGCAGCTATAATGATTACGGCCAGTGACTGGGATTGGCATGATGCTTCTGTTCATTCCATACCAGACCCAGAGAAACAGATATTCAAGAGAGGATCCAAGGAGTCTTGTCTCAGAAAAAACACCTCTGCCCATGGGAAGTACTCAGTATATGGAATCATGTATTGCTAAGGATCATGGAGATTTTGCATTGCTCGCTCCTCAGACAGCAAGATCAGAGAGACGCCACAAGATGATCAGACACCAATTTGCTAAACACTGCTCCAAACGCTATGTGGTGTTTTGTGCCTCCTTCTTGCTCAATCTATTATTCCTTTGGCATCCTGCCACCTTTGTCATAGCTGATTATAATTTCACTTTGATGAAAAACTTTGGACTGACTGTTCTGAGTCATGGCAGGGAAAAACTGTATTCATTCTAGAGGTTTAATTTATATCTGGCAAACTTGAGGCATACAGTGCACTGAAAAAGGACTCAAAATGATAGATACAAATTACTCCTGCTGCAGACTTAAAATGCACTACTGCTCAAGAATCAGTCCTTGTTTTATTACATAAATAGTAGAAACAATAAGAGAGTTCTATATTCGAGAGGGGTGCAGGTAACTCTGGGACTGATGTGATGAGTCTCAGAGTATTATTTACTAGAGAGGATTTTCAGGTGGTATTAGGAAAGGGTTAAAAATGTAATAAACTTTGCACATGGTAGTAACTGGTAAGTTAGGCTATAGGAGAGCAGTAAAAAATCTAACATATGAGCACTCAGAGGGAATACGATAGAACTTCCTGCAGATAATCATCAGGAGCTGGAACTATCCAGACACGGGTTAAGCAGTAGCAGTCATTTTTCTCCTTCTTAGTAGCTGGTGCAGTGCTGAGTTTTTTACTTTAGCTTGGGAACAGCCAGGTTTTTTCCCTGCCCAAAGTAGCAAGAATTAGCATCCATGGCAAAAGTGATGCTAAAATCTTGCAGCATTGGAGGATTTCACAAAGCCTGGGAGCAACAGAGCAGGTGGGAATGGGATATGGGATGAACCAGGGAGGAATTCTCCTTTTACAGAGTGGACTGGATAGGTCCCAGCCCCTCAAAGTGAGTGCATTATGACTGCAACTCTATAAGCAGCTAAAACTGTTGCAACAGCTTTTAAGGAACAACTCCTGCTCCCAGAAAGAGACATGACCATTTTCCAGGAATTAAAAAAGCTATCCGTATACTCAGAATCAACTCTACTCTGACTGCAGCAAACAATCACTCCTGCCCACAATACAGCATCAGATAGGGCAGTTTGTTAGAGAAGTTTTTGACAAGTCATTATGTGATGGCTTTCAGAGAACAGATGTGACTTCAGGCCACTCAGTAGTGCTACTTCCAGCTGCAGGGGAAAACACCAGCTGTAATTTCTGTAATTAAATCAGTGTATACTCAACCTCCACAAACCCATAATAAGCAGTATTTGTCAACTGTACAATTATACAATTACAATAATGACATTTGATCTACAAACCAATCTCCTGGGCAGTGTATCAGCATCTTAATCCAGATAAGCGTAGTTGATCCCTGGAAGCAGAACAATCATGTTCCACAGAGCTCCCCAGAGAGACTATGCTATCCATACCCACCCAACTGCCCAGCAAGTTGTCAGGGAAGGCTTTGCTGAGCTGGCAACAGAGCAGCCAAAACCACATTCTGTCCTAAGGGCAGCAGCATGTTTTGCAGGAGATGGGATTTCTACTTCTTGAATAAATGGAAGGGCTCAGGATGCCATGGCATCCCACTTCAAACACCACTTGAAACCTGATGAATTAGTAATTAAACAAATTCCCCATTAGCCACATGCAGTCCCCACCCCACTGCCCTGAAGCATACCCAGCTTCACAGATGCAAACAACTTGCTCCTTTTGTCCTCTTGGTACAGCTCTACTCCATAAAGGGTTATAGCACAAATACTATAACCTTAGTACTACCTTAAAAGTGCTTGTCTCCATATAAACACAGCTAACACAATTTATACCAGATCACTGAAGAGAGTTGGACCCGGCCAGTCCATCAGTTTTTGGTGTTCAGAAAGCCATGGACATCCTGTAACTTTCTTCTTATGTTTGTGTTGGCAGATGAGTCTAACAAAATGCCAAAAAAGAGCAACTGGACAACACCAACGTGACTAGTCCAATTTTCTAAGGCACCAATGACTGTAAAGCTATAAACCAAGAGGAATGAAACTGCAAAATAAATGCAGCCAGAATTCAGTACAAAACACCCATAACCGTATCCATAAAAGCAACTGACCAAATTAATTATTAAAGTCATTTTATATACTCTACAGTACAAAATTGCATAAGTACTTAAATGTCTGCAAAAAATCCCCAGTGAAGCCTTCTGAAAATCCCACACTGCAATTACATTCTGGTTTACATCTCCTGGACATTAAACACTGTTCATGAGAAGACAGGTAAGTCACTTACCGAAACAGGGTAGATGGTATCTCTCCACCACACACTGTGTTGATGCTCGAGTGCCCATTTTCCAATTAAATTGGACTATGTTCTGTCAGACATCTTTATCTTGCTGTCTGACAAGAGAAAGAAGAACTGCCAAGAACTCATTAATATCTTTTTATCAATGTACTAACTGCTAAACCAAGATTTGATTAGCAGCACAATCAGACATTGTCACGGTTATGACAGCACTGAAGAGATTACATAGACACTGAAAAGTGTGGAGATTTTTCTTATATTTGGAAAAAATAAAATAAGTCTTTACCTTCTTTAGTCCTAAAATGCCTGCAGATACATGGGAGAAGGTTGACCTTAAACTGCATTTGTTCCTACAGAGGAAGGATCCATTTGTGAGTTATTTCAATAGATTTGTCAAGACAGTGCTGATTTTGCTATTTTATGAGAGAAATAACAAACACTGACATTGTTCTTCAATTCCCAGCAGCCCCAAGAATCAACAGAGAACTCAGTTGTTCAGTGTATACACATCCCAAATCCTCTTCTTTGCCAGATTCAACACAGAAATGGCATAAAGGACAGATTTATTTGGCTCATGCTGGAAAATTACTCTTTTTTTATTTGCATTGTGTCAGCCTCTAGGAGCTGCAGCAGTGGATCTGATCCTCACTGCATGAGGACAGAATTAAGTGTGTTAATTAAACCACAAGATGCTTAAAACCTAAGCCAACATACATGCCAAATAAGAAAGAACTATGATAATCTGTGAATTTCTATTCTGTTCAAACAGTGCCAAAAGATGTCAGCAAAAGCTGTGAATGCTACAATACTTAAAGTGCAAGAGACATAAAAAAGCCTCAGAGCTATTTGAGATCTTGCTCAAGAGGTATCTGTGACCCAACACCAGTTTTCATTGAAACAAAGGCAATTTTGACATGAATTTCAATGGGAAAAACAATGACCGAGTTCCCAAACTACGTAACTGAAGCCTGCTGCCTTGAAGGTTTCTGAGCAGGAAGCGAGAGTCATGCACAATTATAACTAAACAGGAAATGTCAAGAAATAATATGTATTTTTAGACAAATCCATGCATTTCAGATGTTCAGTAAATGTGAATGACCAACACATAGTAAACACCAATGAAGAACCTGATTTCATTCCTATGATTTCAACAGTTATCTTTACAGCAACATGTCATAAACTTAATAAGAAGGAAAAGAATCTTAATAGCTAGAAAGCTGGTCTACATTTGGTGGCAATTCTGCTCTAAGCAAGACATACAGCTGAACAATAATGAGGTACGATAACAGTATTATACATGTCTTGTTTGCTGTGCATGAGGTTCCATTTTTGAATTATAAGAATTACATATTGTTTCTCCTTTGAATTTATCCATCCGCTACCACTGATTTTTTTCACGTGTGACCAAAACCAAACCTTCAGGTAGCTTGCCTGCACTCTATTTTTTAATTGTTAATAATTTCAGCAGCTAACAAGTCATAACAAGATTAAATTAATAATCTGAATTTAGCAAAAGAGATGTGAAGGTTCACCATGCAGCCACGGGGTATCTGGGAGATGTATTTATTCATTTAGAAGGAGAAGAATATAATGGTGCTATATACTTTCCAGAAAAATACAGTAACCCACAGGAAAATTTTTGAAGCAGGATCAAAAGCTTTTATTTCAGGGCCACTTACAGCTAAATATTAACTAATTCCTTTAGTAGTGAAATGTAATCAGTTCCATAAAAAGGGCCCACAAAGGGGTTGGTTACCACATGCAGCTACGAAGTTAAATACACTTAAAAATATTTTACAAAAGCTTTAGAGGGATGCCGATTTCTCTTCTCTAAACAGATAATCCTCTGACAGGATAACCATACCTAGTGGTGATTCATGACCACCTCTTTACCATGGGGTTTCTTCATTAACAGCTTTCTAAAGACTCGGCACAGCAGCTCCGTGTGAGCTACAACCACAACGCTCCACATGCAGCTCCTCAGTTCTTGCCTGCAGACAGCGGCCATGAAGCTGAAAGACTGAAGTGAAAGCAGAGTTTCAGTCCCCGGATGGAAACAAAGTCTGAGTAAGCCAGACTTTTATTGCAATACCAAGAATGCGCCTTTAACTATTACAATCATGGAATACCATGTTGGAAGGGACCTTTAGGATCATAATAATTTGAGTGCCAGTAGAAGGGTCAGATGGCTTGTACATGATTTTGAAAGTCAAATAAGATCCATACTGGTAGGAGTCAAGAGCTATCATGCCAGTGCTTATGAAATACATTCTAAAGTCTGCATATGAGTGAAGTTTGTACCAAGCTGAAAGTTCCCTGCAGAGCAATGAGAGTCCTCAATGAGTGTGCTCTCACCTAGGGAAACTATTCTGAGCTTAAACACACCGCAGGGTCATATGTGGGACTTTCACAGTGCTACACCTCTTCTCCAATGAAGGAATAGAGGACATCAGAAAGAAACTCTCCATTAAAGAATCTGTGGCAAAGCCAGAGGGTGAACTGTCACCTGGGGGCTCCCTGGTATTGACCAAGGCAGACTTTGTGGCAGATACACAGCAAGCGGGCAGGGTCACCTGCCCCAGAAGTCATTCTTTCCAAGGGATGCAGAATCACACCATCAGGCCTCTCAGGAAAAAAGGCTTTGTTCACAGAGAACAGAGGTATCACAGTCCGGCTCTGAGTTTGAGGGACTGCTTTAGATTTTCATTAGGGATGTGGAATTGCACTGAGCCACAGGAAGCAAAACAGTGGTGGATGGTCAAAAGCACCATCCCTAGAGTCAGACTGCAGCTCCTCACCCAGATTCATTGCTTACCATGGTCAAATATTTTTCTTCTCCTCCTCCAGGGCCAGAACCACTCATAAAGTATTTTAATCAAAAGTGCCCAGCACATTGTCAAACATCTACTGTATTTAACTAGCAGAGTACAACTGCAAAGAAACAGCAAGATGATGCTCATGACCAACAAAGCCAACGGCAAGAATCTTGTTTTCACAACTGCATGCAACAAATAAGCACACTGAATGTTGCATACTAAAATATTTCCTCTGAGCACAAAGTTACCCCTCGTGCGTGCAGAGAGCGTAAATTCCTACACAAGTGGCCAGCCAGATACTTTCACTATTATTTGGGACTGTAAGTACAGTAATAACTGCTACATTCAGAATTCTCTGCAAGTCCCACTGAGCCTGGGATCTCATTCAGGGCCTATTTTACAGTTCATTCTCCAGATGGCTGCCTTTCTAAAGGGAAGACTTCCAGCGGTGAATATGTGCCGTATTTTTTTGCTGTTGAAAATGTTCTGCCTTGGCAGACACAAGAGTCAAAACTAGTGAGGGAAAACAAGCACAGGCTGTACAGTAACTTCACCAGCCTTGCAGAGTTAAGACAGGAACCCAGATCTCTCTGCCCTACCTTACTGGTGTCCTGTCCACTGCCTACTGGTGGGCCTGCACGGACAGTTGCACTGCTGGGCAACTAAACGAAATGCACGCTTATCTGTGTTGTGCAGAACAAGGTCCCCTGTGAGGGCCCAAAGATACACCCATTCATACCAGCTACCTGCTCACTTAAACAATACAAACAAATTCCCCAGGTTCTAATTCACTGGGTACAATCTGAAAGGGTGAGGTAGCTGTGGATTAAAAACATAAGGATGAGGTCTTTGTTAAGTACTGTGTTCATTTGCAGAGATACTGAAATGTAAATCATTTCAATTATACTGTAAACCCACACCTCTTTGTAACAGCAATTACAGTAGTCATGCACTATGGGGTTTTGCATAACAAATCTTTTTCTTTCCTGTTGTCAAAATAACTTGTAAAATTGCAACATGCAATATATTATTGTACAAATCAAATGTATTATGCCTAAGATAATTATTTCACATTCATTGAACGTATCACGAGTATTAAAAATTGACCAAGCTAGAAAAATAAATGTAATGAAAGTTCATCTCATCCTCTTAACTATATCTTTGAGCAGAAGTTAATGCCTGAAACTTGTGTGCCTAGTCACCTCCGGCGACATTTTGACAGTGTGAGGAATCCATAATCAGGGAAAACCGGGTAAATTTAGTTTGGCATTAAAGACTCTCTTCCCCTTGAAGTGTTTCATACCACGGGTTCTGTTTTAAAGTCGGGCCATTTGGCCTCTATTTCTTTTCTTGCCCATGACAGACAGAAATTCAAGAGGGCTGACAGGCTGTTAATTGAGAGACTCCCATTCAAATCAAAACGCACTAGAAGAAGGGAATGGTTGACCCCAGATTTCTCAAGCTTCTTGCAGAAGGGTTGGAGTCTGACACCCTGGAACTTCACCATGAAGTAAACCCAAGCACGTAGCCCTAGAAAAGTAAAGGACTGGAATATGGATGTTTAGCTCTGAGTTTATCCAGTGGAGAGGAAAAAGGGCAGCATGAAGGGACCCTATTTTTTTGGAGAAAATACCATCTTCTGTCCTGGCCATCCTTGTGTCCTCTTCAGAGCCTACTCTCAGCCCAAAAACCTTCACAGGTAACAGCAAGATGAAGGCAGGGAGTATGCACCATTGTTCCCTTTGTTGCCTGTACATCACTCCATTTGTTACAAAGGTGGTACATGCGTTTTTCCTGCTATGCCTTGCCCATAAGGAGGCAGCTGCAATCAGATGGGTGGGATGAAGATGGGTGGTGGGATGAAAGCTGTGGTTGTGCTGCTATGGGAGCAAAGGGGAGCTGGATGCCATGAGTCTTTTCCAGTTAAGGAGAAGACAGCCCGTGCACGGAGCTCTGCACTCTGCCCAGACAAAGCAAGGCACAGACATGGTCACCTGGGATGCGAATTTACCAACCTGGTGCAAGGTCTACAGATCTCCAACAATGCTTACTGGGAGCTGTATAGTAGAATTCATATTGGCACCAGTTACGTTCAAAAACACATTCCTAGGCCCACATGCAAACTATATGAATACACTCACATTTTTTTTTTCAGTGCCTGAACATGGGAGAGGAATGATAATTTTCTTTGACTCAGCTGTGGCAGATGCGGTAATGAAGTACTTAGGAGCATTAGCCATTCTTAGTCATAAAGCTGAAAAATACTGGTGCTTAAGCACATGCTTGGAAAGGCATTTCTCAGATCTTTGCAAGGCTCTTGCAGCTCAGCAATCTGAAAACAAGTGATAAGTTTCTGGAAGTCCTCCAGAGCCATGATAAATAATACACTGCTCCTGATAGTTTCAAAACAGCAGTTCCCTGAAACTCATTTCAGCCAAAGAGCCTTCCACTCCTGTAAATACTTTTGCTGGTCTTGCTGGTACCTGATGTAAATTAATTATTTAAACACAGCTGAAGTAGTGCATTTTACCAAACTCTTTGGGATATAAGTATTTCTAAACCTGGCTCTCTGATTATGTGCCACACAGCTACAGTTACATGCCTAAGCTGAAAAGGAATGCAGAGCGACAAGAGTCACCCGCATGCAAAATTCTCCTGTTTACCCTTTGCTAGTGTGTTAACCACACATTCAGATTGAGCAGGAGTTATGCAAAATATGCAAAGCATATGCATGTAGAGGTTCCTCTCCTCACTCATGCAATTACTGGATTTTCCAAGGTTATATGCAACCTTAACTGGAGCAGAGGGCTGCACAGCCAAGCATTTGAGATATATAGCTAAGTTTAGGAACCAAGAGTGCACAGGCCAAGCCAAACCCCTGTGAGACTCTTTGAGTACATCCATAGCTCTCTACTTATTTAAATTAAAAGGAGTTTTCTGCACAGCTTTGCTCCTGACTTCTTTCTGGTTTCCAATTTTAGATCCTGTTCATTTCTCAATTTCTTTGTAAAGTAAGGGTTTATGCTGATTCTGTACCCTGCTCAGAAACTCTACATTTTTCAGCACCGTAGACAATAGGTATCAGTACACATTATCCAGCCCAAAGAGTATTCGGAACATTTACCGGCGTATCTGCAGTGGGGATATGGGGGAGGTTGGCAGCACGAGTTACTGGAGTAAAATTTCAAGTGTTTGTAAATTAATTTTAGTCACATCGGCCACCTTGCAAGCATAAACATAACATCTTCAGAGCTGCAGATGGAGGAGGTATGTGTTACTCTTCACTCCTTCAATGCCAAGGCTAACATGATACAGACGTGCAGAAGCTCGTGCAGGAGTTCTCCTAGATAATTTTCAGCAAGAACAAACTGAAGCAGAACAGTAGCAAAGCCTGGTTCTGCCCATGCACAAGCACAAAACTCAAAAAGTTGTACGAGGAATAGAGCTACAGGAAAGCTTTTCTCCAAACACAAATGCCTGAGGATTTGTTTAGTGATTAGAGATGAGAGTAAGATGACCAAATCTAATCCTTTCTCAGCCGCAGCCTCTCTGTGATCTAATACAGGCAAGATCCCTGTGACCAATGCCAGGTGAGATCCCTCTGACCACATGTGAGCATCAATGCCAGAGTCACCCAAGGTTCCTTCTATGGTGAATTGAGCCCAGAGACGCTCACTGGGACAGAGTTTATTCGTGTACCTTAGGGTGCGTAACCACATTCACTCAACTGCATCTCAACTGGCAATAAAGGGAATAAAATGTGATTAAATTGTCACACTTACCACCAGCAAGGCAGGTGAGGAAATCTTTAGCATTCCTTGGAAAAAGGCACCAAAACCAAACACACTGCTAAGAGTGGAGACTACTGCTTACCTGTGTATTTGTACCAACAGCTTTGAGACATGCTCTGAGCAATGGTTCTGAGGCTTTAAAGCCAATTTATTCTGGCTAGCACAGCCATTCCCTGGGGAATTGCAGAAGAGATGAACAATGCTGCAATGAAAGTGCACATCTATGTGGCTGGGAGGGACATGTCCCAGCCAGCGCATACAAAAAGCATAAGGATAGTGTTTTACAGGCACTCTGAAGGATTATACCAGAGGAAAGAGGGAGTGCAAGATGTGAGGAGCATGAAAATACAAGAACGTGGATTGTTGAGTCTAGTCCCCTGCTTCTGCAGCCCTGTAATACACCACTTTGGATCTAAGCACCCCTGTGAATTCCAGAAAAAGACAAATATCTATTTTACCCAGCTTATTTGTAATAAAACTCACGGGACATGTTTTGAAGCTTTCTCCGAGAGAAGGTGCACTACAGAAGCACTGCATTAAGAGTAATGGACCTACTCATAAGAAAAGACATGAGAAAAGCAAGCAACAAAAATGCCCTCATGGGTCATAAATCAGCAAATAAATGTATCATGGTGCAGTGACAAAAGAATAGGTCTACCTGCAGCCAGCATGCAATCTGCTTACCTTGACAAGACAGACCTCCCCATTCAGCGGTCACCCTGAATTGCTCAGGGGAAGCTGACAATAGCAGTAGTGTTTCAAATAGCAATCCCCACTGAAACCCAGAATTGCTCAGGCTGGAAGAGACTTCAGGAGATCTCTAGTCTATCCTCCTGCACAAGGCAGGGTTAGCTGTGAGAACAGATTTGGTTGCTCAGAGCTTAATCCAATTCATGTCTGAAAATCCCCACAGATGGAGACAGCACAAGTGCTCTGTCTGCTCCACTGCTTGACTGTCCTCATGGGAAAGAAGTTTTTCTTTATTCTCGTTTCAGTTTACAACTGTTATCTCTTGTCCTCCTGCCATGCATCACTATGAAGAACCTGATTCAGTCTTTCTGACAACCCTCTCATCGATAGTGGAAGCTACCAGGTCCCCCAAAAGCCTGCTCTTCAGCAGGCTGGACTAGCCCAATTTCCTTCAGTCCTGCAGCAAAGTATGTACTCCATCCACTGACCATCTTGGTGGCCCTCTGTTGAACACAGGACAGTTGATGGATGTTTTCCCTGTCCTGAATAGTCAAAACTAGGTCCAGTATTCTAGAAATCATCTAATGAGTACCAAGGAAAGGCAAGTAATCACAGCTTCTCATCCAGCTGGGTTCCTGTTGTTACACCCCAGGATGCTGCTGTCTCTCTTTGCTACCAAGACACTTTGCTGGATTGTGTTCAGCTTGTGGTCTACCAAGACCTCCAAGTCCTTTTTAGGAGAGCTGCTGAATAGCAGTATGCACAGCAATCCATCAAACAACAGCTATTGTCTGAAGCTAGATGAATTGCTGTGTAGAGTGAACCATGAGGTCCCACTAGCGCCCACAGCTTGAGAATTTCAGAGCAAGCCATGATCAGAAGCCTAATCTTTAGCCACTGAAAGCCCTTCTTTCCCAGTAGGACTGTCACATTGAAAGGGCTGATAGAGCTGAGGGTTGACAGATGTTTGCTGCTTCCTTTCCTGTGGATGGTGCTAATGGCTAAAGTGGTTGCACTCTCACTCCCCTTAACAGTCTGTACACAATACCAAAATCATAAGTATCATTTTCTTCCTATAATAGCAGAAATCAAGGTACAAATGGATCTGAGTACAAGCAGAAATAATTGGACAGATTTCCTTCTTTTTGAAGAAATTCCCTTGTTCATTTTGAGAAAGCCACTGACACACAGCAGATGGTATCATGGGTTTTGACATGTTCTTTTCTGAGACTTTATTGAACCTCTGTCAACAGCAGCCTGTGCTATCCACTTTAGCCTCACTTTTTGCATACACATTCTATAACATCTTTAAAAGACAAAAGCATTCAGTTTTGTAAGACCAGGGGATAATTCACCATCCACAATTTTTTCAGAAAGGTTTGTTTCTCTCCGTTTAGAGCTTTCCTCAAACAGATGGCATTTTTGTAACGTATTCATTAGTTGCAATTTTCTGATGAATAACTTTGGTGAACAATCCTTGGTCTGTAGCTCGGGTTTCAAAATTCTCACCTTTCAGCCTTGTGGATATTTAAGTTCCATTTCATAAGAAGTTAATTTAGCCTCTTGCTTTGTTTGGAAACTGAGAGGTGAAAGGTGCTGTGAAGTTGAAATACCTTGATTTGCTGGCAGCACTGCTCCTGACTGCAGAACAGTGCTGGAATTATCTGCGAGAGCCAGAGAAACGACAGAACAGGATTTCAATGTCAACAATCAAAGGAACAGAAGGGAAAGCAGCCACAGGCTGCAACAGTAATGAAAGTGGGATTAATATTTTTCTCTGCGGCAATGCTAATTCCTCAAGGAGCAGAGTGGTAGATTTACTCTGGGAATCCTCAGCCAGTTGGCCATGCAGTCAGCTTATCGCCACAGGGAAACTGCTAGTGCACTACTTATCTTCAAGGGCATGTATCACTTCAGTTTTCCACACGAGCTCTGTGCTCATGAAGGATGCAGGCAAGACACGTCTGAGGAATAAAGACCTACATTTGCCAGAACAGATTTAATATTGGCCACAGCCAGCAACCTCACCTGACTTTCATTTCTTATACCAATGTCAATACCTTGACCTCACCCGAATCTGCCAACCAAGTGTCCAGATGAGGTGGTGACTTCCACACTAAGTCCCAAACCATTGCAGGACATTTATATTTACACTGACTATCAAGTAGTAATGATTTTCAGTCATTATTGCTCAAAACTGGATTTGAAAAGTGCTTACTTGCTATGGATAGTTCCCGCTCTCTCTCTCCTTGATCTACTCCTGGTCTCCAGATGTTAATCAGATACTGATCTGAATAGCACAATCAGGTGTGATTATTAAATACTAAACCCACTGCATTAAACATTTGAGGTAGTAAGGAGTTCTCTCTTTGTGCCATGCTGCTATGGCTCTTCCTGACAGGATAGATACAGCTTGTTGGACAGCTTCAAATCATAGAAATATGGGCTGGGAAATGTCTCAGGTCACTGAAACTCTCCCATGCCCTGAGGCATGCTACAGACTCTCCTGATAGCTGTTTATCTAACGTTTTATTTAAGTCTTCACTGAACAGATTTACAACCTCTTTAGATCCCAGCTACTCACACAGTAATGGTTTTGTTCCGTTTGTTTGGGTCTTTTTCCTGCTATCTAAAGTAATCTCCCTTATTGCACTTTAGAAAATTGCTTTTTATCCTGGCATTGGTGATCACAGAACAACTGTTTACTGTCATCTTTATAAATGTGTTTCTACATCTGAAGACAGATGCCATGTCTTTACATTGTGTTTTCTTTTCCAGATGAAATAATCAAATTCTATCTTTCCATGTCACTTCCATTTCCTGAGCCTCTCACAGTTTTAGTTGCTATTTTCCTATCTTGTTTGCCCACATCTTTCTTTAAGAGTAAGTGTAACGTTTGAAACTGGATAGAGTGCTTCAGCCAAGTCTGACTAGTCCTAAATGGAACAGAAATAACGCCCTCTGATGTCTTGCATATGATCCTCCTGTTACTAGCGCTTAGAGCTACATGAGTGTTTTGCAGCACTGCACAGTCTATGATCCACTACAGTCCCAAGATTCTCTTATGCAGTATTTTTACCTAATAGTCCTCATTTGACATGTGATACTCCTTCCTATGCGTCATACCACGATTTTTTTCTCTAGAATTTTACTGTGTTGAGTTCAGATGAGGGCTGCTGTGTTTATCAAGGTCATTTTGAATCTCAGCCTTGCATTCTGTGCTTGGAAACACTACAAATGTTCCAACAGTGCCCTCCATTCCATCACCCAAGTTATTACAGAAAACACTGACCAAAACCATTCCCAGATTGTTTCCTGAGAGACCCTACTTAATGTGTCCTTCCTCATTGACAGCAATTATCAACAAAAGCTTTTCAAATATAGGCTTTCACTAACAAGATTATTAGAGGCTATTATACAAAAGCCAAAACTCTTTATACACGGCACTGTGGTCAGTAAAACCAGTTACCTCCCTTCTGCAGATAAAGGCTGAGCCATGGTAAGAAACCTTTACAAAGTCAAATACAAATCATATGCAGTATTAGGGCAAAAGGAACGTGAGATGCCTTCAGCCTGGCCGCTGCCAGCCCTCCACACAACTGCTGTTTAGCAGCTACAGTTGAGGAATATCAGCATAACTATTCCTGTGTGCCCACACAATTCTGAACCACAGTCCAATTTAGTTTAGGGGGAAAAAAGCAGTATTTTGCTAAAATTACCATAGTATAGGCTGTTCATTTGTATTACCATAGCAACAAAGGACCTTACTTGAAATGAGACCCCGAGCAGTGCACAATGATCATAACAAGAGTCAGCCCCTGTCCCACTGAGCTTAGCGGTGACTGTCACCATCCTGCATCGAGGTGCAGGAGTTCAGCTGCAGGGAACAAGACCAGTGCCTAAGCAGGTAGCATCAGAGGCCAAAAGTATGGCAACCCCTGTACCCACTGAGGGACAATAGCCCACACAATGCAAGTGGGTTGCGCTTAGCCCATGGCAGAGCTTTAAACTGCTGATGTCTCCTCAACCTTGGCACCAGGATTTAATTCACCACTTTAAAACAGAGATTAAATCCCAAACAGAGTGACTTCCACCCAGATGTCAAACACATTTCATTTAAAAGTTAGAGACATGGAATGTTATCCAAATCTCTAACAACCAGTACCGGTGTGTAATCGTCTCCGTACTTCGCAAGGGTGTCACAGGAGCATGGCATAGGTTTAGCTCTCCTGGAGTCACTGCTCTGCAGTGGGGGGAGGGATAAGTTCTGATTTATGCTTTAAAGGACCCTTTTAACGCCACTTCTTGAAGCGAAAAATAAATCATTAAAATTACCACGGAACAGGCAAAGCGCCAGAACTTCCCCTGACGATGGCAGCAGCCCGGGATGCCACCTGTGGACATCATCCACTGCTTCCAGCCACCCTGGGGAGTTACCCTGAGGGAAGAACAGCGGGGCAGAGCACCGCGGATGCGTGGCGAAGCTCGCCGGGCGGACACGGCACAGCTCCGGCCGCGGCTCCTGCTCGGGAGAAGCGGCTCCCGCGGAGGGCAGCGCCGGGAGCTCCTCCTCCACCGTCCCCGCAGCAGG
>JASSUY010035290.1:7113-23394 GCA_032466535.1 Forpus xanthops
CCAAGGAGACCATCTCCTCCAAGGAGACCATCTTGTCCAAGGACACCACCAAGGAGACCATCTCCTCCAAGGAGACCATCTTGTCCAAGGACTCCACCAAGGAGACCATCTCCTCCAAGGAGACCATCTTGTCCAAGGACACCACCAAGGAGACCATCTCCTCCAAGGAGACCGTCTTGTCCAAGGACTCCTCCAAGGAGACCATTTCTTCCAAGGAGACCACCAGCAGCACCATCTTTGCCAAGGACTTTGCCAAGAGGGCTATCTTTTCCAAGGAGACCACCAAGCAGGTTGCCACCAAGGAGACCACCTTTAAGCTTCCGGAGGTCATGTTTGGCCAGAGAATCTTTAATATCTGAAAAACAAAGGATGAGAGTCGACTGTGAGCTACATGGGCTCAACACAAACATCTGCATCAGCCTGGCTGATCTTTTCCCCTCCACTGTCCCTCTGTTTCTCTCTTTGTGCAATAGGGCTGGTGGCATCAGCCACTGTGAAGTATCTCAAGTGCCATCTCCAAAGTGCTTTATAAAGGCAAATTACCAGCATTGCCTCTACTGCTGCACAGGTCTGGACCTGCCTCTGATTTACTGAGCATGGTCAAGAGATAGGAAGAGCAGGACTGGTCTCAGCAAAGAGATGAGTCTTGTCTCTTCCATACACTTACCATCTATATCCACCTGGGGAGCCAAGGGCATGATTGTAAATCCTTGTGAAGGTGTCAGCAGGCTGCAGAGGAGGAAGACAGGCCAGAACGGAGACATCTTCCGTCCTGGTAACTGGAAAGTGATTGATGTCAGTGCAGTGCTGGGACACTGAGCATAGACCATGTAGGAGAAAGAGGATTGCAGGAAATAGAAAATGAGTTATAAAGTTCCAGTGTCGTTGACATTTCTGAGGGACCTCCAACTTGAAGCAGCTTTTTATTGATAAAGAATCATAATGAATATCCCCATATCTATTTAAATGTAAACAGCACATCAGAAAGGAATGAAACCAAGTGTGAGAGGTCTAATTCACTCTGGCTAAAAGCCTATCTCAGATAATAGAGTTATATCAAAAGTCATTTAAATGAATATTTCTTGTGGAGACCATGAAATCCCTTTTACCCTTCAAGGACTGCAAATACCAGAAATGTGCATGTCTGTTCTAGGGAAACACACAGTGAAAAGCCGACATACACTTTGCTTGTAGGAGCATAATTTAGGTAGGCAGCAGGCAGGAATAACAATGTTTGTTAAAAAGCCAACCCTCCCAAGTGAACACGAAGGGTCCTTCTTTGGGAAGCATTCAGGTTTGCAGGGCAGAAGCTAAGAACACGCTTCTGGAGGAGCAAGCTCTCCCTTACCTGACCAAGCTTAAGAGTGTGAAGCTCTCCAGCCGATGTCCCTGTCTTCTGAGAAGGACCCGCACCAAGCATCTTCATATATAGAGCTTTACATCAGGCAAGTGATGTCATTGAGGACATCCAGAGCAACTGGTGGGGAGCAAAACAAACAATATATGGTTTCTGGTGACTTCCACTGCAAATATTTCCTCAGAGGTGTCAGGAGTCAGGTAAACCATTGAGCAATGACCTGGAGGTGCAGAGCAGACTCAGCCAGCTCACCCCTGCCAGGTTTGGATCATCCTCCCTTTGAGCTTGCTGGTGTCAGGATGCAGACATGGCTGAAGGGCAGCGCCCTGCTAAAATACTTCTTTTTTTAAACAGAATTGAGGGTTTGACTGAAAAATGAGTCAAAATGAGAGGTGACCTCCCTGCCACACCACCCAATGCAACAGTGGGCTGCAGATCTGGGGCCGTCTGCTTGCGCATCACAGCTCTGTCCTGGCCCCTGCCACTCAGATCTGTGGCCAGGGTGTTTCCATGCTGGAAAGTCGTGTCCCAACTGATCCATCACAGCTCATTTACTGCTAGTTCACTTCTGAATACCACCCTATCACACGGAGCTGTGGAGCTGCTGCCTCAAGCTGCACCAGAGCTCTTTGGGACAGGACAAAGAAAGCCCTCTTCTGAGCACCACAAGCATAGGCCTCGTGTGTGGATCACATCCTGATGTGAAGGGTCAGTGAAAGCCATCCAAGGTGAAGGGACGATGCATCAAAGGGACAGCATGAACTCTTGAAGACAGGGTGAGAGGGCTGCCCCCCAGCACTGAGGAGTAATAGTCTAGAATATGCTTGCTCGGAGTTAATATGTTCTGCAAACTTGGGAATCCACATTTCCAGCAGGTTAGCCAGCTTCGGTCACACATTGATTCCGGCTTTAAAGAACATCTCAGCTAAAGGCCAAGGAAGGGATGGCAAAGGTGCCAAAGTACTTAAGGAGTTGTCATTCTCCTTGCAACCTGATCAGCCAGACACCTCAGGAGCACAAAGCCTTGCTGTCATGGCTAGATCATGACATTTGATAAGATGGAAGTGGGTGTTAACGAGCTGGTATTATGTTATCATCCTTCCTGTATCAATTTATACTTTGGGCAGTCACTATAGAAACCTGAATTACCATAAAGACAGACCTAATAATGGTCAGCACACAGCAAAGGGGCGTCTTGGCATGGTGGAGAATAGCTTCTGAGCAGTGACCTTTCAGGCACGACAGTAACTTGGCCTCTCACCAGCTCTTGCTGAATGCAGAGGTCTCTGACAACAAAATATTTTGGATGAACTGAAGGAGATGCCCATAAAGAGAATGACATCGTGATGTCCATGTCCCGGGGACGCTGAGATGGCCAGGTCTCTCTAAAGCAACTTTCAAAGTGCCAAGAACACGAAGCCAAATCACTGTGTGAGAACGGAAACACAGAGTGAACCAGAACAGACTTGGAGGAGAAGAGGACTGACATGAAGAAGCACTGCTTTGGTGCTCAGATCACCTGGGAACTGAGGCGCAAGGGCAGGCAGCAAGAGGGACATACCCTGAGAAGCACTGGAGGCCTTGACATGAGCAAGAGGGCAGCAGGCTCTGGCCAGGCAGAGGGAGCTGGATAAGCCCTGGCTGAGAAATGAGACTGTTGTGCTCTGCTGCTGATGTCATCATCCAGACATGGCCCTTCTGCTCAAGGAAACCGTCCCTTTGGGGACCCCAGAGCCAGGGCAGCCGTGCTTTGCTCTTTCCTTCCTCTGGGACCATTAACTGGAGGGAATGGTACATTCCCAGCGGTGGGAGAGCTCCAGGACCGTGCCGGTGCTTGCACACATCCAAAGGCTGCACCTCCACCAGCACCCGGGGCATCAAACACCACTTAGTGCCAGCACAGCTTCCCAGCCCGGTTAAGGGAAACCCCTTGATGCCCACAGAGGTTTCCACCTCCGTTTCTCCTGGGAGGGCTGCGCACAGATTTTGATTCATGGTTTGTGGCTCTCACAGGAATTGGGCTCAAACTGTTCCATTGTTTAGTAACAAATGCAGGCACAAGCGGGGAAATCTCTTTGGAAAGCATGCTTGGCTTTGGCAGTGTTTGCAGTGCAATGGGGAGGGAAGGCTCCAGAGCCCCCAGTCCTGGCGGGGAGCTGGCTCTATGGCTGCTGCCCTCACTGCTTGAGACTCCTGGTGAGGACAATTCCTTACTCGTGCTGCAGAGCAGATGCCTGCTGGGGCTGGCAGCACACAGGAAAACAAAGGGAGCTCTCAAAGGCTGCCTCATGCAGAGACCTTCCTGGGGACGGTTTCTTAGAGACACAATGATTTCTCCAAAGCTGCCCTCAATTCTGCACCTCCTGCCACTGGGAAAAAACGTTCCAATCCTGCTGGCTCGATGAGATCAGGGTCGAAGCTGTTTATTGACCTCCTATTGACAGGTAATAATGCAGCAATCAGTGACCTGTATGCCTGGGATCAATATCTGTGCTGCAGCCGATAAACCACAGTGCTGGGCTCCTCCAAGAGATGGAAACATACATGGAGATGTCTAAACACTCATCTTCGAATCATGCTGAGAAGCCCTAATCCCTGACAGGGCTGCAGACACACTCCCATCTCTCGCAGCATGGGAGCAGAGGGGTCGCTTCCTGTACCCCTCTCCTGGGGGTCTTGGGGTCTTTTTATTTCTGCTTGTGGAGTCGAGCTATTGGGAAGTGAAGGAAAGAGGAAGAACCACCCGGGCAGCCCAGCACCCCCCTGCTCCCTCAGCAGCCATTGCTGCAGGTCTTGCAGGTTGGATAAACCTGCCTTAAACTGAGCAAAGGACAAGGCCAGCCACCCCAGATGTCTGACTAAACCAGACCAACGCTATGACATGTGGTAGGAGGCTGGGGTCTGTCCTTCGACAAGCCTTCAGGAGCAAGCGTGCTCAGCATCACAACCAGCTCTGCCCAAGCAGCACATCCCTCACTGCAGGCTGGGATGAGGAGACTTTAGGCAGTGACAGCACCTTCGCTGCGGCTGTTGGCTGCACAAAACCAAGAGCTGCTCAAAATGCTCCCCTTTAGCAGCCTGCAGGCTCCTCTGTGTAGCAAAACTGTGAAACCCATTACAGCTCAGTGAGGAGGAGGAGAGGATCATCTCCGAGAAACAAGCATGGCAGGAGGATCGGACTTACCAGACCGGACAGCACTTTCCAAAGGATGCTGTCCACAGACTCGCTCCTGCCTTTGGGCTGCAATCGGGGCAGAGGAAACACATCCACTGCTATGTGCACAGCAGTCATTATTTACCAGAGATCAAAAGGCAAGAGAGGCAAGTGCTAAACAAAGCCATCTGGTGCTGGTCAGGACAAAACATGCCCAGTGTCTAATAAAGGATGTTTTCCCTCTTTACAAACCTTTTCTCAAGAATGCCATCTTCTGGCTTCAAAGAGAGCTAAAGGTTTCCAAGCCTAAAAGAAGCTCTGATATCCCCGGAGTGCAGTGTTTAAATGAGGACTGGCGCCAAAGGGGACCATTCACGGAATAGCGCAGCTGGAGCTGGCCTCAATTTGTCCATAAACCATTTTGGTTTCCTCAGTGGAAACAAACGGTGAAAAGCGTTTGTGCTCTGCAGAAAGGTGAACCTGGATGCTGGCAGCTTCAACGATGCTGCCGCTGCCTCTGGGGAGCTGCTGATACTGACACAGCATGGACGCTGTGCCCTGGAGGTTGGGTTTCACTCTGATGTGCGATCCTATAGCAGAGCCTGGGGGGGCCCGTGGGGTCCTGCCACATCCAGGCGCAGGTCTGCAGCCGGGGCAAAGCCCGTGGTTCTTCCTGTAAAGCTGCTCAGAGCAAAGCTCCATCAGAGTGGGACAATGCCCTGGAGTCCATCCCAGCACCATTCCCTGCAGGCACCGACTGCCTGCTCCCAGCTCACTTCTTCCTGGTGATGCTCATTTGGACCATGGACAGCCCCGAGCCCATGAGAGCAGCAGTGATATCACTGTGAAACAGAGATCTTCAATTGCAGCCTGTGGAAAAACACAGGAAAAGGGCTGGGATAAAAGAGCTGGGAGTAAGGAGCCCCCAGCAGCCAGATCAGGCTGCTTCCATCAGTCACCTATCACTGATACTGCCATCACGGCCTTCAGTTTAACCTCTCCATTTAAAATCACTGTTCCATTGAGAAACTCGCTTCTTCCCACCGAAACGATCACACAGCTTAATTCTGAAGAAAACTGGGACAAGAGTGTCCAGGGCCACCTCCTGATTCCCAGTGGGAAGCTGCGGGATGGAGGCCCAGCTCCCATCCCCAGAGATTCAGGGGTCTCCTCAGGATGCCACTGTCCAGCTCAGCACCCGCAGCCTGGAGAGCAAACCCCATCGGTGCTGCAGAGCCGCTGCTGCAGCCCCGGCACACGGGAGCGGGAGCCGATGTGCTTTGTTGCCTTTAAGTTATAGTTTCTCTATGTATGTCTGGACACAACCATGCAGAATATCACCGGCTTTAATATCACACTTGTTAGCGGGGAGTGATTCGTTTCTGCCTCCAGGCTGACACCTCCCAACCTTCTGCTGCTCTCCTTCGGTTTCAGGCACGCACTGGGAGCTGCAGCTCATCGCTCACTCCCCCCACACCTTTGATGGGTTTCGTGCTCTGCTTTCTTTTGGGACCTTCCTCTGCCATTTTCTGCAGAGCATCTCTCCCCTTCAGAGCAAAGGAGGGTGCCGGAAGGTTTGCACAAGAGTTTATCACAAAATGTCCCTGTGCCGGAGGGAGAGGGGACTCAGTGCTCCCCATTGTACCCTATAAAACATCCTTGCTAACATGTTCCTCTCCCAGCACACAGGCAACAGCAGGACCCTCCACATGGTGTAAATGGGGATAACCATTGGGGTCACTGCATCACACTAAAGGAAAGCAAGCCGGGCTCCATGCAAGTCCAACAGAGCCATGTTGGCCAAAAGAGGGCCCTGAATGCCCAAATAACCCCCTGCCCGGGCTGGGGCTGGGGACCACCGCAGTGCTCTCCCCTGTCCCCTCCTGTTACCCACACAGCAGGACCCGGCTCTGGGAGCTCCCCCATGGGCTCCTGCAGGGATAAATTCCTTCTCCTCATCTCTGTATAAGACATGTCATGAGGTTTAACCTGTGTTACCTCCCTCCAGTGAGGCACTCGCTGTCTCAGCTCAGCCCAGACAGGGAGATTTACATCTTATCTAGCAGGAGTGTCAGATTTATGGATAACTCCCAATAAGGAAAACATCATGCCAGAAAGACACTTTTGTGCTGGTAGCTTGATCCATCATTATGCCATAAGCTGACATCTAATTAAGACTCCACAGGGATCACCGGGTCCAGAACAGCTCTTGAGGAGGAGAAAATCTACCTCTAATCAGCACGGTGCAATCTCATCCCAGCAGCTTATCCCCAGCCCTTGCACTGCTGTAAGTGGCAGTAACACTCCACTGATAAACCTCTGGTAGTGCTTGGGAAGAGCTGTCGATGTTACACAAGGTAGAGCAGGGCTGCATTTCCAAACGCTGCTCTAAATCACAGTGAAGACTTGCTTCCCAAAGACTTTCTGTGCTGTGCCCACGTCCCTTCCAAAGCCACATATCTTGGGGCTCCTCTGCAGGTCACAACCTTCTCAATGCAGCACATCCCTTGACTCTAAATGGGCTGCATAGGTCAGTGTGGATGTGTAAACCCTGCTCCCCCCTGCAGGCGGCTGGATGTGCCCCTTCACATCTTCCCCTCACACTGCCTTCAGGGGGAATGGTGTTTCTGTGCCATTCCCAGAGGGAGAGCAGCGCGGTGCTCTGAACATGTCAAGACGCACCTGGGGCCAGCACCCAGTAACTTACTTCACCAGCACACAAAGGACAATGGTTTCCTCCCGAGCTCCAGGTGTTTCAACAAGCTCTGAACACCTCATCCAAGGGATCGGGACCAAAATGGGCAACTCAACCCTCTCAAAGGCTGGTCATGCCTCAGAGCTGAGTGCTGGGGACAGGGGGAATGTCAGAACATGGAGCACTAAGGAGAGCGGGGTGAGACCATGGAGGATGTGCTTCCATGGCGTTTGCAGGTAGTCCATGCACTATCCTGCAGGCCAAAAGGAGCCAGGAGAACACAACGGACCCCAGCGTGTGAAGAAGGACTCTGCCTCCCTTCCATGATGGCTTTCCCTGCTTGTAGAGACATGATCAATGAGGGTGAGCTCACCATTTTTAATACCACTTGTAACAAATACTGCCAGTGGCTTTGGATTGGGAATGGGTTAAGAGAGGAAGGAATTGGTGCACAGGGAGCATCCTGGAGACACCTTCAAAAGAGCTGATCGTCTGTCTGGTCTGAAACCCACTGAACCCCACAGAAACTGCTCCTGCTGCCTTCAACACTCACCCAGGCCTGGTGAGAACGGAGGACCCCCTTGATGGATTACCACAGCCTCAGTGGGACACGTGCAGGTCTCATCCTTCTGGTCTGCGCTGCCCAGCCAGGAGGGACACAAAGCACGGCAGCTTCTTGCTCGTGTGGACATGGTGAGGAAAGCATGGCCACAGAGACATCTGCTCTCTAACAATGGTTTCTTGGCACCTCCACCCAGAGACCTTTCTGTGTGCTCCCCTGTGACAGCACATGAAGGCACGCTGCCCCAGCACCGGCTGTGCAGTACTTCACCTCACTCGGGCAACAGCCAAAGTAACCAAATACGCACGGAAACAATAAAAATGATGTCTAAACCAAAGCGGCCTGCCCCTGTCCTGGTTTCCAGCTCTCTGCCAGCTCCTGCCCCACCGACCTCATGTGTGAGGATATATAAGGCCAACACGACTCCTTGGTGTGGCCACGGCAAGACACAGACTGAGCCAGGATGGGAAGAATGGCCAGGAAAGGTAAAGATGCTTCTACAAACTGCACAGCTTGGTGTGGGCATTGCTTGTGCTTACCTTGGTGTGTGTCTGTAGGGTCAGTTCTCATCAGAATCCGCTTCCTGCAAAGACTGATGTAAACACAAATGTTTTCTGCAGGCTAAGCTTCTGAATTCCTGTTTGTTAATATTGCAGGAGCACTGGCATCATGCTAAACAATTCCCGAAGGTTTACAGAGAGGGAGATAACACACTCACCTTTTCACTTGATTTTACCTTCTCCATAACTTCCATTCATCCCTCAATTCATTTCAGCTCCTCTTCCTTTCCCAGCTTTATTCCAGCCGTGGGTCATCATACGCTCTTCAATGGGCACGATGCTGCTGGAGCACCACTCCAGCGCACACACTTGCAGAGGGGTTTTGGGGCTGAGCCTTCTCACGGTGCTCTCAGATCCCAGGCAGCACAAGATCCACGTGTTGGTATAAACTGGGACGCTCAGGACCACGAACCCGACCCCAGCAGTGGATCCATGGCTCCGTGCTGCTCTCACCAGGCTGCTGTGGATGTTCTCCTCTTCCAGGCACTGGCATGGCGAAGCTCCGCACCCTGAGCATCCTCCTGAGCGTCCTGGTCCCCGTGCACAGCACCCGGTCACCCGACTGCGGGGGCATCCTCACCCCATTAGGACTGAGCTACTGTAAGTCTGAGCCACTCTCAGCAGGGAGGGGAGGCAGCAGCATCTTTCAGTCCAATGATGAGACACCAAACACTGTCACCGCAGACTTCTGCCATTAATCCGCTCTCTTTCAGCATCCTCTCTCTATAACTGCTGACAGGGGGGTTAGTAAGGGATGGAAGCAGGTCACCCAGGGGGTTCCAGCCTGTCCATCTGGCCACAGGCTCCAGAGGGTCTCATAAAACATCTGCCCTGTTCCACAGTCGCTGAAGTTTCAAAGCCACACGCTGAGACAGTCCTCAGGCAGGACCTAATGGCTCCAACAGTTCCTGACCTTCTTGTTGGCTCCACAAAGCCCAGCAGGTGAGTCCATGGCTCTGCCTTTGCTGCCATAGCCCTGGTTCATGCTGGTGTTCAGCTAAACATCATCCCAAAAGGTATTTTGCCAGTGAGGGCAAAAATCCTCCTGAAGACCCACTCAGCTCTTTGCTAGAGAGGTTCAGAAATGAGCTCCTGGCTCCTCTCCTGGGCTCTGTGGGCTGCAGCCCCAGTGCCACACTGCAGCACTGATTTACCCATGCGCATCCCATGGACTTTTGGGGTTTGCCCCGGTGAGAGCAGGCAGGGCCTGCACACCAGCCAGGGTTGCCTGACACTTTCCTTTCTGCTCCAGCAGGACCCAAATCAACACTGTCAAAGTCACTGAGCTGTCTCTGTCACTCGTCCCTGACTCCGGGCTGCGGCTGAGCGTCAATGTGGACCTCAGCATCACACCCGCCCTGTGAGTGCTGGGGCTGGAAGCTGCTCATGCTCCCATCTGGAGCAATGGGGCTGTATCCAGCTCCTGACATCCGCCTGTGGGAGCAGAGGGGGCTGCGGTGAGTGGGATCAGTGTCAGGACCGGGATCAGCCCCTGTGCTCCAGCCTCTGCTTCTCCTCCTCGGCACAGCTCGACCACCAAGCTGATGAGACTGTCCATCCGGGCAGACCTCCATGTGGAAATGAACCCCGAAGGGAACCTGGAGCTGGTGACCTCTGCCTGCAAACCCACCATGGAGGAGGTGCAGAGCACCGAGGAGACGGAGAGGTGGATCCTGAGGTTTTCCTTATTAAGGGATCTGGGTAATGGGGAAAAGAAGAAACTGAGGCAGAGCATTTCTGGGCAGGAAGGTGACTTTGACTGAGAGCTGCTCGCAGAGGTTAAAACAAAAGCTTTATCTTCACAGGAGGGACTTTGTTCTGCATCCAGGGTTGGTTCTCCTCATTTCAAGAGAGTTTCATTCTCTCATAAGGGACCTTTGAAAGCAGAGCAGCAGCGACATTTGTCATACAAGTCCAACAGCAGTTCTTCAGTGCTTTAGATTCTGAGCTCTATTTGCAGTTTAAGTAGATAAAGCAGTGGTAATAACATCTCTGGATGCCTTTTGGTCCAGATACAAGACACTCACCTGCCCTTGACTCACCTGAGCTGGGGCTCACCTAACTTCTTCCATTCTGTTTTCATCCAGCAAGTCCTCTAGTTCAGAGCTGGACAAGGAGATTAACGTCGATAAGGTAAGAGGACGGTGTGAGAAGACAAGGTTGTGCAGGTCGGTAGGGACGGGAGCACTTTCAGTCATCCCAGCACCCTGCCCCATGGTCCTGAATGCTCCCCTCCCTTCTCCAGGCTGCTGGCCGATGGGGACACCCAATTCCAGCAAACCCCTGCATTCATCTACCAGTTCTCTTCCTGTTCTTTGTGCCATAGGTTTGCCTGGAAGTCTCCAAACTGCTGCTTTCACCGAATGAAGAGCTGATGTCTCTGACTGGTGAGCATTGGGCTTTCACTCTTGATACGGACTAAGGGCTTTGAGGTTCACTTTGTTGCATGTCACAAGATGGAACAGGCTCCCACACGGCACTTCCCATCACTGTCTCCTCTCCTGAGCATCCCTCTGCTCTGTCTGCAGCTCAGTTCCCGGTCTCACCAAGCTGCCAGCTCCAGTACCTGCCCTTGGCTGCGCCCGTGTTCTCCGAGCAGGGAATCACCATATCCTTGCAGGTAAAACCCACTTCCCAGCCCTCACATCCCAGCTCCCAGTGCTACGTGCCCTGAGACACCTCAGACTCCTTTTCTCCTTGCCCGTGCCCCTGCAGACGACTTTCCAGGTGGCGGGAATGGCGATCCCGCTGCCAGTCAGCCCGGTGCCATTCAACATGCCCGAGCTGGGCAGCTCCAGCCCTGCTCACCTCACCCTGGCTTTCTCTGAGCACTTCTTCAGCAGCCTCTTCTTTGCCCTGGAGATGGCTGGAGCCTTCAACATGACCATCCTGGTGAGTAGAGCGAAGAGCAAGGGGGCAGAAAACACACACTGGAGGGACAGCCCTGCCCTGGCAATGGCTTGGAGGAGCCGTGTGCTCCAAAGGAATGGGAGCGTGTCCCTGAGCACCCATGGGAGCTGCTCGCTGCAGTCAGCGCAGCCGTGCTGGATGTGAGCCCTGGAGCTCAGTCGGTCATGGGCTGTATTTGCCTTGCAGAGCCCCCTGACCACCGCCACCGTGGCCTCCAAGATCCCTCAGGTTCGTTGTGGTCCCCCCGAGAGGCACAGCCCCGGCTCGGGCAGTGCCCCCCATGGGTAACACCGCTGCCCGCAGATGGGCTCCCTGTTCCCGGAGGACCTGCCGGTGGTGCTGCAGGCCGTGTTCAGGAGCTCAACATGGGTGGTGCTGGAGGAGGACAAGGCAGCCCTGAAGCTGCTGCTCACTGTGCACGTCGGGGCAGGATCGCCGGCATTCCAGAGCTTCCTGAGCGTGAACGTGGTGAGTGCGCCCTGCGAGCCACTGCAGCGCTTGCCTCTGACGCATGGAGCAGGAGTGAGGAGCTCATCGCACGTGGCAGCACACGATGGGCTCAGCACATCTACTGCTCAAAGCTGAGGAAGGACCATTGGATCCCTCTGATCCTTCCCTCTCTTCTTCCCATGCAGGATATGTCTGCAGGGCTCCTCCTCAGCATCACCAACACGAGGATGATAATCTCTGCACCGGTGATAGAGTAATGAACCCCGCTAGGCTCTGAGTGTTTGAAGGGGATGTATCCCAGTTACAAAGGAAAAGGAGAGGCAAAATGATCCAGGGAACTTCTTAGCTTATATGGTTTGGGTCCTGCAGAGGTATGTCTGCCCTGAGGGAGCCAGGGAGTGCCCAGTTACCCTGTGATTAGAGAGAAAAGCACAGCATCCTGCATCCCAGCCCGCTCAGCCCAGCCCATGGCCCATGTCAGCAGCACCAGGAAGGCTGCTCAGGGTGAATCCTTGGGGACAAAACATCCCGGTACCCTCACTGCCGTGCCCAGGGGAAGTCAGGCTGCAGCCGCCAGCTCAGACCCTACACAGGCACCAAGCCCCCCGGGCCTCACCCCCCGTGGTGCCTAGGGGAAGTCATTGCTCATTCCAAGCACCTCCTGCTCCGCTCTGTTTTCCAGGAACGTTGAGCTCAGCCTGGCTGCCTCCGATGTGGGCCCCGTGCCGGTAGGTGCCCCCCCCACCCTGCACCCCCCAAGTGATCGGGCTCAGCTACGTCCTTGCCTTGTGCTGTACATGCTTATTGAATGCACCTTAGCATCATCATCTAACAGCCTGGTCCTGCACCTCCCAGCTTAGGCAGTTCTAAACCATCCTGCACAGTGGTTATCATTGGGGGAACACTGACTTTGGTGCTGGTTGCGCCCTGTGAGCACCAGGACCCCTCTCCCTCTGGTGCTGACCCCCCTCCTGCCTTAACCACGCTGCGAGCTGACCATGGACTTCTTTTTGGCAGGATGCCTTACTGGAGGAGCTCTTCCTGCCCATAATCCGTACGGAGGTACCAGCTCAGATCAATGGTGAGGAGCTGGGAGTCCTGTGTGGTGCTGCCCCATTGGATGCACAACCAGGATGAAGGCAGCATCCAGCTGGTGCCTTTCCCTTTGTTTTCCCTAGTGGTCCTGGGCGAAGGTGTGGTCCTGCCCCACATCTCCAGCTTCACCTACAGCGACATCAACGTCGTGATTCACAAGGTAAGAAATAGGACCTTTAAATCGCTCCTGCTGTGTCTGATTTAGAGGCAGCCAGGGAGCAACACTCACCTCCTGGCGCCAGAATAAATCAGAGCCTGCTCCTCCAGCCCTGCTCCCCTGCAGAGCCAGCTCTCATCACTTTACACAAGCACAGCTCCTCTCCAGCCCCCGGAGAGGAGCAGGGGCTGCGCTGGAGGGGCTGCTGCCCCATGGAGAGCCCTGAGCAGGCTCCTGAGGGCCACCCCAGCACCATGCTCAGCCCCTCTTCTCCCCTTGCCTAGGACTGTGTCTTGGTGCTCTGCAACCTGCAGCTCCAGGAGAGGGCCGGAGCACAGACCACTGTGGGCTGACATCTGGAGTCTGGAGTAAACCAGTAGCAGAGCTGTTGACTCCTGCACCACACTTTGTGTTTTGCCACTGCTTGAGATGCTGCGAATCTCCTTTCCTGCCTCACTAGAGCAGCACTCTTTCATACCTAGGACGATAACAGCATTGCACTAGTGCCTTTTCCTTCCAGTCCTGCTCTTGGTATGACAGCTGCACAAAGAGGATGGATTGTAATTGTGTTCCATGCTTTAATTAAACATTTCTCTTTAATGCTGCATTTTCTGGTGTGACTATTGATCCACCCCCCTGACCACTTGTATCTGAAGGCAAATGAGTTCACCCTTGCTAAGAGCGGGTACCAGCACAGGTGTCAGCCCTTACATTTCATTAAGGGAGCATGAACATCCCACTAATTTATAAGGATGCAAAGCAGCCTCGCACTGCAGAACAGCACGGCCCCTGCCAACAAGAGATCCCTCATCTGCCTCCCTCCATCCCTGGTGTTACTATGGGAACGTTGCGGTTGGTGCCTCTCCCTGGGTCAGGGAGGAGGAGAAAAATAATAACAATAAACCAAATCTGTCTCACAATGGTTTCCAATTATAGACCCGAGGAGCGCTCCATGCTCCAAAGTGCACTTTGACAGCGCAAACACCAAAGGCAATGTGGCTGCACCGGACAGACGGCACCGGGCGCCCACCCAGGGGTACCTCTGTCACTGCTGCGATGCTCCTTCCCACTGCAGACACAGCTCCAGGCCTGGGAGGCTGTCAGGAAAAGAAAGGGGGGAAAGCCCCACAGCAGCTTTGGGTGCTGGGAGGGACAGAGGGGCTGCATCCCCATGAGCAATCTGAGAGCAACGCTTCACATAACACCCCAGCCATGAAACCACATTACACATACATCCGTTTGCCCTCACAACAGCTATTACCCATCATTTCTAGCCTCTGAAAAGCACTCCAAACCCTCATATTTCAGCAGCTCAGAAATAGGAAAGCAAACAAATCTAGCCAGGTTGATTTATTGTAAGGAGTCAAAACCCCTGAAGGTTTGTATGCCCAACTTGGGGACCTGACTAATGATCTGAATGCCCAAAGTCGGCAATAGTGGGAACTGCTCCTAATAAAAGTTCCCTGGTAGAGCTGCAACCATTATTCTTTGACTAATATATCTTAAACGAGGTTCCCAAAAGGCATAAGCTGCAGCAGTGGAAAGATGAATTCATTGCCAGTGGGTATTCTGGCTGACGGCTTTACTGCATGGTTCAGCACCTCCCAATCCCAGCCCCACATCTCCTACGTGGGTCAGCTGCAGGTGTGGGGCAGAGCTGGGTTCCACTGGGGAGCTGTGTGCTCTGCTTGTCCCCTGTCCCCCAGGTCACTGAGCCTCCAGGGCAGCAGCATCCGCAGGATGCGGCCACTGTGCTCCCAGCGGTTGCTTTGGGCTCACCTGGAAAAGAGCCCCCGAAGAAGGGCTTTGTGTCCTGTGTTCGGCACTAACAAGGTCCATCACCTTCCCAGGGTCCCACCGGAGGAGCCACCAGGCACTGCACCGCTTCCCTTGCCGGAGGACATGAAGCAGGATGCAACAGCTCCAACACTGAGAAACAGAGCTGAGCCCCTTCACCAGCCCCATGGAGCCCCAGAGGGATACTCCTGGAGCCAGAGCTGAGATCCCAAAGGCCCAGGAGGTCGGGAGCTGGGGCAGAGCCGCCCGCATGCTGCATCCCGTTCCAGCTGCTCACCCATGAGGTGATGATCCAGCACGTCAGGCTCCCGCGCTGGGGAATCGCCGATTAGAGGTTTCTGCACTGTGGACAGGGGCATCGCAGTCCTTATCAGTTCTGCTTTGCCATTTCCTGCTCTGCATCTCCTCCCGGAGCCAGCAGCCATTCGGAGCGCTGTATTTACAAGTGTCGGAAGATGCTGCCCTTTCCTCTGCTGCTTCCCACTGAGCCCTCTCCAGTAAATAGCACATTGGAAGCCAGGCCCTGGCAGGAAAAGCCATTTCCAGATGCTCAGAATGACTTCCCCACTGTTCTGTGAGCCCAGAATCACGCAGGCCCTGCCCCAGCTCTGCACTGAGCTCATTTCCCACTTCCCACTGCCTTGCCTGCCTCAGGTCAAACAGACCCCGGGACAGCGACAGATCCAGGTTACTGCATGGAGCAAAAGGAATCCCCTGCAGCAAACCCCAATGCACAGAGCTGGTGGCTAAAAGTGTGTGAAAAGTGCCCAGCTTCACTCACCGTGCAGAGGTGTTTGCTCAGGAGCCAGAACCAGACCTTGTACAAACAGAGCCCTTAATGCTGACCCGAGGGCAGAGGGAAGGATGGAGGAGCCAACCCTGATCAGTGCCGCAGCCCTGAAGCAGCACAATGGAGTTGGTGCAGATCAGGGCTCATCTGCCCGCTGGTAACGGGGTCACAGCACCCCCAAAGCCCCCTCAGCCAGCACCATGGGCATTCGGTGTCACGGAGCACACGCAGCAGGGTCCAGAGCTCCCGAGCACAGCCCAAGGGCCCAATCCTGCTCACACCTTGCTTTGCAGTGGCTCCTCACCGTGTGTTTCAGCTGCTGCTCATCAGGGAGCCCCCTCACCACGCAGGAGCATCATTTCTGCCCGGGCACAGACAAGGGGCTGAGGGCTGAGACCCAGCACGTGCTGAAATGTTCTTACCTTCAGGGAGAAACACAGAGCAGGACTTTGCCTCCTCCATTACCTGACCAGCGCTGGACCTCTTTAACAGTGACATACCACCACCAGCTTTGGGGACACCAGCAATAAACAACACACTAGTAATAACACCTAGTGCTGGGGAAAACAAGTGCTTGAGAGGCCCTTAGAGACCTGGATTTATTTCTTTCTTACCCTGAAATCCCAAATGCCCGTGTTCTTTTCCCTGTGATGCTGTCATGGGTTCAGCAGCAGCACTCATTTTTCTTTAAGCAGTAGCTGGTGAGCACTGTGTTTTGGATTTTCGGCTTGGGAACAGTGCTGATAACACAGTG
>JASSUY010035290.1:23494-39175 GCA_032466535.1 Forpus xanthops
GTGGCTAGATCTGTTGTATTCTCTTTCCTTGTATTTCTCTTGTATTATTATTGGTGGTAGCAGCAGTGATTTATGTTCTACCTTAGTTACTAAACTGCTCTTATCTCAACCTGTGGGAGTTGCATTCTTTTGATTCTCCTTCCCGTTTTCCCGGGACTGGGGAAGAAAGAGGGGGGAGTGAGCAGCACTGTTTGAGGGGCCTCAAACCACGACAGATGCACAGAGAACAACTGCCTGCCACATCTGTATAAGGAGACGTGGGCTGCTGCAGGCACATCGGTGCGCTCTGGTGCCACCGCGCTGCCCAGGGACCAGGTAAGGAAGGTTTCCCTTCAGATTCTATTAAGAAATGCTGCGACCTTTGGACGCCCAATTCCAGACTGATTTCTGCTTCCAGGCCAGCACGTGTCAGTGGGTGACATGGCCAGCAGCCACCCTGGAAAACCAAGTGGGTTTTCAAACCAAACCCCATAACCTCAGTGGTCACAAAGGAACCAGGCCCAAAGCTGGAAGCAGGACAGATGTTCCCCCTGAGAAGTATCAGAAAGCAGAACCTCCTTCAAGCACTACCAAAGTAGGAATGTTTATTCGGGGTGACATGACAAGTGCTTCCTTCCGATGGGACATTTCCTCCCAAAGCCACATGCAGAAAGTTCCCCCTTTATTATACCAAGAACAATCTTCCCTCAGGGCAAATTTAACACCTCTGCTGCAGCATCACAGAGCAGTGCTGGAGCTGTGACCCAAACCCTGCTCCTTCCTCTACATACCTGCACACAGAGCCGCCCCTGGGGGTCCGGCTCATGGGAGCACCTCAGTACTCACAAGCCAATTAACTTTAAAGTGTCTTAAACGTTAACAGGGATCGTGATGTTCAGAGGAGATAGGCGCTGTGCTGGGTGCTCCATGCACTGGGCTCCTTCCTCCTCTGCTCAGGAAGGCCCTGTGCCCACACCGGCTCTCACACGAGGATCACCAGCAGGCCCTGAGGAGGTGCAAGGAGACAGCCATGTCAGCACCCAGCTCCAGGGATGTTGGCTCCAGGGATGCTGGCTCCAGGGATGTTGGCTCCCGGCAGCACAGCAGCAGCACAGGAAACCCTCCATCAGGAATCCTCACATCAGATCTGTGCTGAGGGCACAGCGCCCTTTGGAAGCACTGGAGGACTCTTGCTCACCCAACCACCTCCGGCAGGGTGGGAGCAGCCCCGGTGACCTGCACCAGCACAGGCAGGAGGAAAACGCTGGCCCAACACTTACCGCTAAGATCTGGATATCCACCCTTATTAAGGGAATGCCCAGCACGTTCGGCAGAGGGATCCCGATGCCCAGAGCGCCTGCAGGGGACACACAGGTCCTTACATCCCACCGGAGCACTGAGCTCCGCTCCCACCCGTGACAAAACCGCTCGGGATGCACGGACCACAGCTCCCCCCCACGGCACGCTCTGCTTTTCCTAATGTTCCCTGTCACTGTCACCAGGGCCCTTTGGATGAAGCTGGGGTGGGACAGAGCAAGAATAAGGCTGGGAATTTAACTGAGGCCTCAAAAAGGGGTTGCAAACGTTGGATCACCTCAGCCCTGCTGCACAGCCTCCCACTGCGCGCACATCCCTCTCATTCCCAGCACTCGGGCAGAGCACTCCCAGCGTTCCAGCTCTCCCTGTCACCTACCGTTGATGAGGGGCACTAACGTCTCTGCCAGCAGACTGCTGCAGTGGGGCCTCAGGTTCGAGATCTGCACCAGAGAAGGAACAAGTGTGTGAGCAGCACTGCCTGGCGCCGGATAGCAGCGAGCACAGCCCAGGCTGTGGCTGGGTACCCGCCTTGGGGCTGGAGATCCCTTCACACTGACACAGCTGGGGAACAAATAGCCCTCTTTTCATTAAAGCTAAACTACTTTTCTTCCTTGATGTGAGTTTGGTGCCTCCTTTGGGAAACCTTATTCCAGCTGAAACTCCTGCGGGAGCTCAGTGCAAGCTTTCCCATGCAGGGGTGAATAAACAGACTTTGGGGGTTACATTTGCATTATTAGAAGTGGCAGAAGGGAAGAAAAAGGCAGCAGAAAAAGAATTGCCAAGAGCTACAAAATAGAGCAGCAAACAACTGAGACCATCAGCAGCTGTAATCCATCACAGCCAGAACAGGTCAGAGCGGCGCACAGCGACCGTGTGCCTCCAGCCCTCCCTCCCCACTTGCACAGCACTCAGCCTGGGCTGGTATGAGACTTACGTTATTGATGCCAACGTCAGAGGACTCCAAGGAGAGGGAAGTGCTGTGGGAAAGGGAAGCAAAGGGCACATCAGACACTGAGGTATCTGCCAGAGGTCACAGCAAGAGCCCTGCCACCTCTGGAGCAGCATCAGCCCATGGGCAAGGGACCCTGCGAGGCATCACTGGGCATACACAGTGGGGTCAGGAGATAACACAAACAGCATCAGTGCCACCCTGGCAAGAGAGGGGAGAGCATGGGAAGAGAAAAGCTGAACCTGTTGTTGCCTCTAAGTGAGGCAGCACTGCAGCAGGGCACGCATGGCTCCTGCCTTCCCCTGCCCTCGCCCAGTTATTGACCTTTGGAAGCAGTCAGCTCCTGTTAGCTGGGAGGAAGCTTCCAGAAGAAGCATCCCATCCGGATGTAAAGATCAGGAGCTCTGGGGAGCTTGCTGCCGCTCCTCATCCATCACTGCAGCCACACAGCTATCTCCATAGCTAAAATGTATGCTTTATTTCCACTTTGAATCTCACTTTTCTACTTTTGCTGAATCTTGTCATACCTTTGTCTATTGAATTAAAAGCTCTTTGATGCATTTCTGTTCTCTGTATCGCTGCATACAAGCTATGCCAATTTTGCTTCTAAATCTAGCTCTTTGACAAGCTAAATGGCTTGAAATCCTCAAACCTCACACTTGAAGGAATGCTTTCCAATCTTTAATCATACCTTGACTGCCATTAATGACAGCACTTTCCTTTCCTCCTTTATCACTCATGTCCAATGTCAGACATTTCGAGACGCTGCCCGGGATCAAAGTCAAGCTGACAGCCTCCCAATTCTCCAGGTCACCTCATTTCTCCTTGTTATAAAACTGACACAATTTTACCTCCAGTCTCCTCAAACTTCCCATCTGCTGTAGCATTGCCTGAAAGCCTGTGGGGACAGCCTTACCTGCACAGGGACAGCCTTACCTACCCATGAACAGCCTTACCCACCCACGAACAGCCTTACCTGCACACGGACAGCCTTACCTACCCACAAACAGCTTTACCTACCCACGAACAGCTTTACCCACCCACGAACAGCCTTACCCACCCACGAACAGCCTTACCCACCCACAAACAGCCTTACCTACCCACAAACAGCCTTACCTGCCCAGGGACAGCCCCAGCACCAGCCGGCCACCAGTAATTGACACATGGACGTTTAGGCTGAGGTCCTGCAAGCAGAGAAGGAAGAGGATCAGCCCCTGGGGATGTCCCCATCCCAGCTGCCAGTCACCCAGGCAGCTGCATATGGCACTGGTTCGAGGTGTTCCCATGCACACTCACAGCCTTCAGCAGCAGGACGTTGAGGATGGGTCCATCTGAACGCCTAATGAACACCTGAACCAGCACCGGAAGCTCAACGGTGGCTTTCTTATCTTCCAAGAGGATGAGCGGTCTCCCAGGCAACGTTAGCCTAATGCTCAGAGGGCTGTTGCCACGGCAGGCAGAGCACTGTGGGGATCAGGGACACATGAGGTGGCTGCCCACACCCCACAAAACTCTGTGGGGTCTTCCCCAAGGTCACACGGGCCTTGGACAAGCCAAATGTACAGAACAAACAGGCAGCAGCATGGATCAGCACTGCTCAGAGTGTGGGCATGGGCAGTGGGCAGCCTTGAGCCAGGATGAGGGGAGCAGGAGACCGGAGCCTGGCACATCCAGGTTCATCACTTGGATGCACTTGGACCTAATGAGGTTCACACAGACCCTCGCAGCAGCACAAGTCACTCACCCCAGTGGGAAGCAGGGTGGCAATGGCTTTCTGCAGGTTGCCAGCACTGGAGAACTGTGGGAACAGAAGCACAAGCAGCAGCAGTGAGTGCTCCAGCTGATCTCACTGACACCATCCCACCAGTGCCCCTGCTCCCTGCCCTGTTTGTGCTCCTGGGGACGGTTCCAGCTCTCCCTCATTCACTGTCCCAAGAGAAGCCCCAGGAAGCTCAGTTACACACAGCCCCTGAGCCCTCTACCTTCCCCATCGCTCCCCAGCCGCATGGGCAGCTCCTGGTCAGATATAGCAGATGCTGCCCCCCGAGCCAAGGCTGCAGCGTGTCCTTGTCACCTCCCCGGCATCAAACACGGGTGCTGCCACACTCACAATTTCAGGGGTGCAGCTGAAGGTCTGTGGCGGTATCTGGATCAGGAGGGACAGGATCGCATTGAGGAAGCTCTGGCGCAGTCCCAGAACCAGGATCTTGTCCACCAGCGGAGGCAAAGCAGAGGGGGATGAGTCATGGGGGATGATGCTGCCTCCCACCTGCTTCACTGCACCCTGTGGAGAGTGGTGACAGGGACATTAAACCAACCCTCCAGAGTCAGGAGGCACATCCAGGTCCTTGACATGGACAGTGCAGAGTCTGCATCAGCCGAAAGCGCCTCAGCTTAGGGAAAGCATTGGACTCAGAACAATTCCCTCTGTGTTTTATAGATGAAAGGGGCTGCCGAAGACCAGAGTGCATAACTGAGGCCTTTCAGCTGGTAACAGGCTGTCCAAATCACAGCTCACTGCTTCAGTTCACCCTTGAGGTCTCAAGAGCATGTGATGGTGATGGTGCTGCCAGATGGGGTCCGGCCCGACCTCATCCACCTCCAGCACCCAGCCAAGCATGAGTCAGTCTGGGACCTACAACAAACTTGCACCCACACCAGCTCAGGAGACCAGCTCTGACCACATGGGGTGATGGAGGCAAAGACTAATCGCAGTAAAGGACGTGCACTACAGCAAGAGCAGCAGCGCTGCCTGTGCAGTGTGTTACCAGCCCTTGCTCCTCTCCACTGTTTGTGTCCCAGGAGCATCTCACTAGCCACTTCTTTTAATTTAAGCTCTCTTGTTTGAAAGTCCTGTTTGGATCCTGCTGCTGTTGTTCCCTTCCAGTGAGGCACAGGTAAAGAATACATCCATTACCTTGGTTTAGCATTCACCCAGGACAGTGACTGAATAGGGAAGGCAAAAGCAATCTGCAGGCAAGGCAGGAAGAGGATGGGAACAGCTTGTCCCAGCAGTTACAAGCAGCCTCAGGAGGAGTTTGTAAGCAGAGCAAGAGAAGGCTTGAAGAAAAAGCACAGCTGTCACTTAGTGGTGATTTAGATAAGGATCTAAGCCAGTCGTTAGCGGCTGCTCCATTTGGTTGTACTGGAAAAGGCCAGCTCCCGTGGGATGAACAGGTACCTCCCAGGGTCCGCAGCCCCGCATTAACTCACGTCTAAATCCAGGCCGAGGAAAGAGCCGGAGGCAAAGGGGAGGCTGGCCAGCTGGTAGTGAATGGTTCCTGCCGTGCCCACCGGGATCACCGCTGCTCGGGGAGAAGGGCGCACACAGCAGCAGGGAATGAGCAGCAACACAAAGCCCTCCCCAGGTCAGACCCCACTCCCACAGCCCAGGTCCGAGCATGCACTGCTGGGGGATGCTCCAAATTCACCTTTGTGGGATCTGCCTTTAGAACATAGCCCCAGAAGGGCAAAGATAAGCCAAAGCCAAGAATGATGTATAAACATGGCTTAAAGGGAGCCAAGGTGCCGGCAGGTCACTTGGGCTGCTCCGGTGTGAGCTCAAGGCTCAACAGTCCTGAAGCAGCACAGCTCCTCCTGATGCACTTATGGATGTGCATCCTCCCTGATGCACTTATGGATGTGCATCCTCCATTGATGCACTTATGGATGTGCATCCTCCATTGATGCACTTATGGATGTACATCCTCCCTGCTGCACTTATGCACTGATGTGGGGAAGGTCACTTCCCACTGCCGGAGTGCAGGAAACATAGAGAAGCAGCACCCATCCTCCACCAGAAACGCACCATTGAGAGTGCCCAGGAGCTGGATGTTCACCAGGTTCACCACGATATCAACCACTGGACACAGCTGCAACACAAAGCAGAAATGCAAGGGCTCAGCCCCTCCCACTCCCCCCAGCCTCATCCAACCCACTCCTTTTAACTTAAATCCCATGGGGAAAAGTGCTGTGTGGCATTAGGCAGCAGCTTGGATGCTGTGAAGGGCTTGGGGGCAGTGGAGCATCCCTGGAGCTGTGGTACCACACCAGAGGGGACTGCTTTGATTTGGCCATGGGCATCGTGGCCAAGCAGCGCACATCAGTGATGTGGGAAAAGAGCACAGAGCTGCTGCAGCTTCCTGCTGGTATCCCCACATTTCAGCTAGGGAAGGAGGGCAGCCCCCAGACTTACCAATCCGGGCAGAGTGGCTGTCAGCTGCTTCAGCACTATCTCATTCACTGATAGGGACAGTAAGCTGGAAAGCAAAACCAATCACTACAACGACAGCACAAGGGTCTCCAGCCTTCATCTCACACACTGCTGCACCCTTGGCAGTCCTCTCTGGAGCACTGCTGCAGGTGATGCTGGCAGGAGCAGGGGCTGTGCAGGGGATGGGAGGGAAAGGGGCTGCTCATCCCATCGAGGGGAGGATTGGGTTTACTCAGCACTGGGGGGGTGCAGGAAAGGAGTGGACCTCTCCAGTGGTACCCGGGTTTGGCTGTGACCCTCTGGGGCTTCAGTGAGTGCTGTAAATAGGGGAAGGGGGGGCTGTAATGAAATACCTGCGGGTTACTGGAAAGGAACCATTGGCATGAGGAGTAACAAGAGGAGGAATGTGCTGTGGAATGCCTCACTGCTGCTGCTAAATGGATCACCCTGGGATGGGTGGTGCCTGCAGGCAGCACAGCGCCGTTTACTTTTGATGATCAATACATTTCTGGGCTGCCGGGTTAGAACATGAAGCAGCACACTTGGCAAGCCCCAGACAGCAGGAATTCATAATGCACCTCGTTATTGATGCCCCAGTTCTGCCTACAAACACATCTGAGGAGCTGCCGTGGAGCCACTCATGTACATCCACACTTCCCCTTGCCCCACAGGGAGCTCAGCATCCTGCACAGCATCACTTTAATCCTGCTCAGACTTCAGATACAGCCCCCAGAGGGGGTGAGCCCTGTTCTTGATTCACTTACACAGACCCTTCCAAGCAGCTGCTGATGGAAATATAATGCATAATGCAAAAATTAATTAGGAGAAATTCAGCGGACCAAAAAAGTGAGTAATTCAAATGCAATAAAAGAAAAGATTTCCCATGATCAATTTACTGCTGCATCCATCAGTACACGAGTCAGCAAATTCCTTCTGCCAGGAATGGAACCAACACTGAGCAGAAGATGGGGCGTTTGCATGGAATTACCCACGCCTGCAGTGCTCAGACCCGAGGTCCATATGCTCAGCATCTTTCTGTGGCAGCAGCCAAGGGCAGCGGATGAAACCAGGGCAGGCGATGGTGCCGTGTTCCTGGAACACTCCCTGCCCTGTTATTCCTGCCCTTTGGACAGCAATTCACTGGTTGTGTCTGAAGAAAACACATTGGAAGAGGCACCAAACCTCATACTTGGATCTTAAAACCTCCCCGGGTAAGCAGAGTAAATTAACCCTCATCTTCCAGCCAACGTTTTCTGCCAGCTCCACTGAAGCATCCGGCTTTGGCAATGGGAAAGGAATCACTTCCCTGAGGCCTGGCTCTGCATCAGCTCAGCACCGTCTGTATCCTGGCAGGCTGTTTAGATCACTGGATAAAGAGGGCTGCACGCAATGGAGAACATAAATCCACAGCACTTACCCAGAGAGGAGTTTGATCCTTATGGCACCGAGGATGCAGAGGCAGTCTTCAGTGATGACCTGCACTGTGCCCGACTCGAAATTTGTGCATTTAATGTTTGCAGTAATGTTCACATCCACCAAGATATCAATTAGTTCTGACAGGAGACCAACCAAGCTGAAACCAGAGCATGGGTTGAACAGATTTCAGCTCTTGGCCTCTAACCAGAGAAACTCAGCAAAGCAGAGAGCAACAGACTGCACCTCCACACCCTGCAAATGCCACAAACCACTTTTCAGTGCCTTTTCTGCTCTGTGGCTCTATCATAGGTAACAAAGGACCCCATGAAAGGTGCAGAATGTAGCCCGACAGGAAGCCCAGGGGTTGGGCATTATCTGCTCTCACCAGTTGCCGCTGAGCTCCAGCTTCGCACCGATGCTGAGCTGGACCCCGATTCCTGGCAGCAGCACCACCGACAGCTTGGGCAGCCGGACCTGGACGAGGTGCAGGCTGCGAACAACAGCACAGGCTGCACACATGGAAAGCATCTTCTATGTCGAGCAGCTGCACCCACCGAGGAGCCCACAGTCCCACAGCCACCTCTGCTGGAGGCATCGGTGCTGTGAGACAGCAGCTCCAGGATGAGAGCCTGCAGCTGAGAGCCAAAAGAGGCAACCTAGCACCAGGCTGCAGTGGAAGCCAAGCTCATAGAGCGGTAACTTTCTCTCTAGCCCTGATACCAACAGCAGCAGCAGAGTCATCGTTCTGCACCCCTAACCTGCAGTGTGCTTCACCACCCACCACAGAGGACCTTCATAGGGTCGGAATCTCCATATCAAGATAAACCAAGGATAAGTCCTTGGGCCAACGGTGCCAACTGCAGCTCAGCTTCTGCTGCTTCAGAATGGGAGGTGACAGTGCCACCACTTACCCTGTGATGCTGGTGGGAGAGTTCAGCAGACCCCCTTCACCCATGATGTTTGGGAGCACGAGGCCCTGCAGGTGCTGCTGGAGGAGCCCGTTCTGCAGTATGGCATCAGAGAGAACTGGAAAACATCTGTATGTGAGGAGCAGCACCTGCAGGACCCCTCCCCACTCACGTCTGTCCCGGCAGAGGCATCACACACAAAGCCCATCACTCCCCAGAACTCCTCGAGCCATCAGCTGCTTCAACGCAGCCAAATCACACAGGGGGTGATATTCTACAACATGCACTAAGCCAAAGCCACCCCCAGTGACATAACCAGGGCGAGCAGCAGAGGAGAGCATCCCAGACCCCTGACTCACAGCTGCCAGTGCGGTTGAGCACAGCCAGCAGTGACAGTGACCGTGCTCTGTGGCTGCGGCTTCACTCACAGCTTGCTTTGCCTTTCTAAAGGGTGTTTGTTTCGTTCTTTCTTTGCTCAACAGAAGCACCTTGAAACAAGTATCCTTTTTTTTTGCTGGAGCATTGCAAATATTGACACAGCTGCTGAACTTCACAGCGCTGTTTGCCAAAGAGCGGCTGCTCCAGTGTGGAAACGAGAGCTAAGAGGAAACAACCCAGCTCCAGCCCTGAACTCCCGTGGCTGTTTGGTGCTGAAACGTGCCGCAGCTCCGGAGCAGAGAGCCCTCCCTGCCCCATGAGCACAGCGATGGAGTCGGGAGCTGAGCAGAGCCTGAGGAGCTGGAAAGCAATGAGGAGGTTTTGCTCCTGCCCTGGATCCACAGAGCCTCCCAACCAGGCACGACTCATGTTCCCTGGTTACCTTTCTGCATCGCCCGCGGGCTGACGGCGCAGGACAGACCGGAGAGCACCTCCTGAGAGGGCGAGAGGAGGCCACAGAGAAAGAGGATTCCAAAAAGCTTCAGCATCGCCATCACCGGAAGGTTCCCCCGCTGGAAAGGGAGACAGAGGGAGAAGGGGGAAAAGCCTCCAAAAAGCAATCCCAGTGTCCTTACAAGAAATGAGGGCGAGAGGGAAATCCTTCCTCTCCTCCTCATTGAGCTCAAGAAGCCCCTGCTCCAGCCTGGGGCAGCGGGACCCTGTTCATGTCCACGCACATGGAGAGGCTTCGAGCATGGGTCAATAAAAGCCCCTTCCTGGTCCTTTGGACTGGCCCAAAATATTCTGTGTTCACACAAAAGGAACCCAGCTGCTTTGCCCTGAAGTGATGTTTAAGCTGTTGTTATCACTGTAGCCCTAAGGTGAAAAGTTACACGGGCTTTGGTGAGGGCCTTTGCCATGGGAAGCAGCTGAGGATCGCCCTTGTTCTTTCTAACTTTCCAAAGCAATAAACTAAAGCTCAGGTGATAAGAACAAGCTAACGCTAAGGTCACAATGTAAGGAATATTAATATAGATTTAATTACGAGGTGACAGAACGACTCAGAGCTTGGTGCACAGCAAAATCTCAGACTAAAGCAGTCAGCACATGGTACATGTGTCCTTCCAGAGGTGACACTGCCACCACCGCTCCCTGCCACTGCACAGCCTTCACTTTGGTGCCCAGAGGATGTTATTACCTGCAGCAGCAGCCGGGAACGGCGCTCGGATCCTCTGGGGCTCTCCTGGAACTCGCCGAGACCCTGCGTCCTTCTCTTTTTTACCTGCACAGAGATGGAAGAAGTCACCCTTATATAAAACCTGCAGCAATAGACACACCTTCCCCCCACCTCCACGTCCCACCACGGTCCCTCATGCCCCTGCTCTCTGCAAGCAGCACCCAGCTGCCACCTCTCCTGATTTATACCAGGCAACGTCAGCGCTGACTTGACCGGTTGCCATCTCCCTTTGTGGCCTGGATCACTCGGATGCCACTTTCCTTCCCCCCTCCCTAGTCTGCGTTAAAAGGATGCTCTGTAGTGGTGGCCCCAGCTCCGAGGATCCCCATGCTCTGAGGACACCAATGCTGTAGGAAATCACAAGTACTACTGGAGCATCTCAGGCTGCCAGGAGCTGATGGAGCTGCCTGTATGGGAAAGCAGCGCACAGAGCACATGGGCATGGATTCAGGGAAGCTTATAGTATGAAACAATCTACTTTTCCCAATCCCTAAGGAGCTATGGGACTTATGATGCTCATTCCTATTTCAAATGCAGTGCTGGGAAAAGATTTTCTTGGCGTAGAGAGGTTGCAGAAACCTGACGAATGTTGGCTTCATGTTGATTTTGGTTGTATCTGTAAACACCGTCATGGACTGACTGTAAAAATGGCACTGGAATGTTGAAATCCAACCCCAAGCATCCGGATAAGTGACACTCCTGTGAGCTGAACGGCAGCAGCAGAAATGGTGTTCCAAAGGGCAATCTCAGCCCTCAGCAGCCGCCTTGGCCGAGCTCTGTGGAAGTTTCCATTGTGCAGAGCCCCAGGAAGATCTTATCTGGGGTCTTTGTTCGGGCCCGGTCACCCATGTTCAACAGGGAGAGGCTCCAGCGGAAACCGGGCAGCAAAGGGGTGCCACGACCACTGGGAATGGTGAGGAGCCTGGGCTCGGAAGAGCTGAGATACGGGAGAGGAGGGAAGAGCTGCTTGTGCTCAGGGCAATATTGGCACAGGAACAAACACAAGCCAACGCACTCAGGTTGAAGGCAGAAGAAAGCTGCCACCACCATGGTGAGTTTTGGAATAGCTTCCCCATGGGAAACACTCAGTCTGGGCTGGTTCTGGTGAGTTGATGATGGTCCAGGCCCGCAACCAGGGAATGAAGGCTGGAGCCACAGAACCAAGAAGATGCAGTCCCTCACCAGCATCCTCAGTGCGCGCATCCAGCCACCAGCTTGAGCCTTGCTTTCTCCATCTCCTTCGCTGGTATACAGGGGCAGCTACACCTCCTGCTTTTATTGCTGACACTGCTGCTTGCCAGGGACGCCCTTTCTGTCCTCCTTCTTTGTTCCCTTTAAAGAACCTCAAATGCACAAGGCTGAATGTTGAGGTTCTACCCGACACACACCCGTACCCAGAGCAGAGAGCAGAGGCCATAAGGATAAGGAAAGCAGCACATCCCCGACACCATTGCAGGGATTCTTCCTGCTTTGTGAGGTTTCCTTATCCACTCCTCTCCTTTGCCTCCTCTCACACACCTATATTTCATTCTCCCCTTGCAGCAGTGATTTAGATAGCATTTACCAGGAGGCTGAATCCAGTTCTGCAGTGACAAGGGAATGTGCATTAAAATGAAGCATTGCAAGAAACGCTAGGAGAGATTATCACAACACAAATACTGCAAAGTGGAAGGGTTTATGGAAAGAGTAACACCCACAGAGGAAAGATGCTCTGGAGCAGCCCCGGGCATCCTGAGCCACCTGAGCGTTGCAGCAGGAATGTGGCAGCTTAAAGAGCAACCAGAGCTTTCGGAGAGTAATGTTAAAGTAAATAAATGCTTTAATTTGATCAATACTGTTAAATTCCATGGTATTTTTTCTCTTATATCCAGAACCGCAGGAGCCCAGGGAAAGCGTGGAACTGCCATTCATCTCCAACAGAGATGCAGAGCAACACCAAAGAGCACCAAGAGATCAGAATTGGTCCACCGCGGTTGGAAGGCACCACCACATTTTCATGACAAACAGTCGGTTTGCAGGCTGCATTAACACCGAATCGCTTCATCGTTATGTGGTGAGTTAAAAACCAGGGGAACCTCTGTAAAACCGCCTGAGTGGGTGAACAGTAACTGCTTCCTAAGGATACACTGTGTGAAATGCGTCCTGTCTCTGGAGGGGATGAGCTCAAACAGAGCAGCATCAATCACAGCCTGTGGTGGAGCTCCCTGTTCAAACACCCAGGCTGCTCCCAATGGGCACCTCCTCGAGTCTGCTTCCACAGGGATGCTGTGAACATTAAACAAACCGCTCAGTTCAAACACTGTGGAAAGGAACTGCCCTGACGTCAACCAACAGCAGCCAGGCCAAGAGAAGGGAGAAACCACTGAGGTGGGGAAAGAGCACAGCAAAAGGGACAGCAATCGGCACAGCAAACAGCACAGCAAAAGGGACAGCAATTGGCACAGCAAACAGCACAGCAAATGGGACAGCAATCGGCACAGCAAACAGCACAGCAAAACCACGGTTGCTCCCAGCCCGGCTCCCCTGGGGCTGAGGCCCAGGTTTGTGAGCTGGTTTTTCCCCATTGTTGACCCTCATGGGGCACGCGGCAGTGATGGGGATGCAGCTGGGCCGGTGCTGCCACGGGTCTGATAGAGACTGGAGAGCAAATGCCTCTTGATGCTGTGCCTCCTCCACCTCACTGCACACAGCATCACTCAGGGGAAGGAGGAACCCCTTCCTGAACTCCCTGCAACTCACGCTATCCACAAACGCTGCCTTAGCAGAGCATCTCTCTGTACAGTTAGCTGTGCTTGCCCGGTTTGGGATGGATGAATCTCCCAGAGCCAGGCGCAAATCCTGATTTGTAACAACAGGATTGGTCAGAGCTCTAACTAAAATCTCCTTGAAAGGAGCTGAGGTTTTAGTTAGAACTGAACCAAACCTTCCTCAAGTTTTGGGGCTGCACTTTGGCCCAGGAAGAGTGAGAAGCCCCCAGTCCCTGCAGTCAGCTTTGGAGTGGTTCAGCAGCTGCCTTTGTCAGCAGCGCACAAGGGCAGAGCAGCTTAATTAATACCAATCACTCCCTATAACAACAGCCAGCCTTGCCAAATCGATCCCAGCTCACACTGACCCAGGCTCCCGCTTCTGCACGCACCAGGGGCTTGTGGTGCTGTGCATGCACAGACGTCAACAGCATCTTTCCGTATCTGATCGCTCACCCGTGCAGCTCCCGACACAGGAACCTGAGAGCAGGACATGGTCCTGGGTGAGGGCCACGCAGATGGCACAGGCAGGAGAGATGGGGAGGAGAGCATCAGGCTCACAGGCAGAGCTCTAAGGAGCTGCCTGTCAAAAGGAGTGAGAACAGCAGCATTGATTTCCAGGTGCATCTGCAATGCCACACATAAACAGCAAGAGCAGAGTGAAATCCCTGCCAGGAGATAACCACAAATCAATGTCCCCGGGAATTCTACAGACAGGAAACTTTGTGCTTCCGAGATGGGAACTGAAGAGGAATGAGTGCAACGTCAGCCCCAGAAAAAGGGACAAACTTCATTAGCCAGACACAGCATGATGAGCTGCAGTGCAAGAGCCACGTCCTCACACCTCACCCAGTGCTCCACGGAGTGATGCTGAAGGCAGCACTGGCCAAGGACCTGCAGGAGAGCCATCCACCATGGGCAGGAAGCGTGGGGAGCCCCAAACCCCTCCCCTGATGCTGTGGGCATTTTCACTCAGTGTCTGCCATCAGCCTGCAGAGGCTGAGCTGAAATCCCCCCAGCATCTTCCCGTGCGGACATCCTGCATCCTGACCCATTCAGGGCCATCCACGTTTCCCCAGGGCAGCCTTTTCCTCCTGACCTCCACACAAGCCTGGCAGGACCCCCCATTGAAAGGCTGTGGGGCACACACAGCCCCCCCGGCCCCACATCTGGGGGGTGCAGTCAGAGGAACGCCATGTCTGCAGCCAGTGTAACAGCGTGGGCAGTGTGGGCTCCTGAGTGATGCATCACACACCTCAAAGTCAAACCTCGTCCTGTGTTTTAAAGAAACGAATCCATTTTCTGCCTTCTTCCCATCACGAGTGCTGTGAACGCCTCAGTTCCTCCTCACTCTTCATTCTCCCAATTTACTTCTTTGCTTTCCTCCCAGGCTGGGAAATGGATTTCTGCCATTGCAGTGTCTCGGGAAGTGTCAGCACGGTGGTGCTGACAGAGGCTTTAAAATAAAGACAGCTATTTCCATCTGCCTGAAGGAGAGCAACGCGTGCTCCGCGCCGTGTTTCTGCCTTGCCTCAGGTTTGGGGAAGCTTTGCTTTACAAAGAGAGCAGTATCGAGCGAGGTTGTCCTTGATCGTCTCTATTAATCCCTGGGAAGAATTAGCAGCAGCCTTATATTACACACATACATCTTCTGTAAGTAAAGATTTTGGGCTTTCCGTCTTATTCCCATCTTTTAATAGAGACTCGGCAGGGTCTCCTTGGACGCATCATCAGTGCAGGTGGCAGAATTAGTGCTGTGCTTTGTCCAGGTGCTCCTCAGGGGATAAATTACAGCCCTTACAGGCAGCCAGGGGTTTGGAGTCAGCACTATGTAAATAAGTGCTTATTTCTAGGAAGATACCAACTGCTCTGTGGAGGCTGCACCTGAACCAAGCAGTGAGCCCATGTTAAACAAGCCTGGTTAATGACTTACTTATCCTGAGGAGCAGGACCAAGGGCGAACTCATCCCTGTGCCGCCTCCGTCCCATGGCCAGCCCGGTGCTGGTGGGCACGAGGATCCTGTCTCAGGGCAAGAAGCCTCAGGACATCAGTGAGACACTGAAAGGAGCAGACAAAGGGGCATTAGAGGGGGTCAGACCCGGGGCAGGCTGGGGGATGCAGATGTGGCCACAGTGGTGGGACAGGCAGCTCTCCTGACCGGACTCCGGGGGCTCAGCACCCCAATTCACACCTTCAGGGTACTGAGTCCCCATCCGCTGCCCCCTGCAGTGTCACAGATGTCAGACTCATCGTCCCTTGGCTCCCCAGCTTCCAAACTGAGGGGCAGTGCTGGTGCAAAAAATGCATGAGGAGCTCATCCTCAGTGAATGGAAGTGAGGAGTGTGGAGCTCATCCTGAGTGAATGGAACTGAGGAGTGTGGAGCTCATCCTGAGTGAATGGAAGTGAGGAGTGTGGAGCTCATCCTGAGTGAATGGAAGTGAGGAGTGTGGAGCTCATCCTCAGTGAATGGAAGTGAGGAGTGTGGAGCTCATCCTGAGTGAATGGAAGTGAGGAGTGTGGAGCTCATCCTGAGTGAAT
>JASSUY010035291.1:2738-16088 GCA_032466535.1 Forpus xanthops
CTTAAACAGGGGAAGTTTAGATTGGATATAAGGAAGAAGTTCTTTAGTGTAAGGGTAGCGAGGCACTGGAATGGGTTTCCCAGGGAAGTTGTGAATGCTCCTTTGTTGGCAGCATTCAAGGCCAGGCTGGTCAGAGACTTGGGTGACATGGTTTAGTGTGAGGTGTCCCTGCTCATGGTGGGGGAGTTGGAACTTGCTGATCTTAAGGTCCTTTCCAACCCTAACTACTCTATGATTCTATGATATGCATAGTTCACAGTGTAATGTGCCATAAAATAAGGAAAACAAACTCTTCCCCTCTGCTTCAGTGAAACCACAGTATATGTCATAGCCAGCGTATCTGACTTCCCAGGTGAAATTACATTGACTGAAGACAGACTGAAATTCCGTTGTCACACTGTTATGTCTCTTTAAGTCATATGAAGTCCTGTATTTAAAAACAGCTTTGAAATTCCAGTGAAGAGCAAAAGGTTTTTGAGATAGCCTGATAAAGTGAAATAGCAAAGAAACAAACAAATAGAAAGAAAGTAATTCTTGGAAGATGCAAGGATTAAAGTGCTATTAAAAAAAAATGTGGCAGATTTTGCCAAGACAAACCAGACTGGCTGCTGCTAAGATCAGAAAGCTTCTAGTGGCATGGGTTTCAAAGCAAGCAAGGAGGATGAAGACAACTTGACAGCTTGGAGAGATACCACAATACTTTCACTTTGTGGAACAGTCACTTTCAAGAGACATACCTTTTAACTTAGCTGCCTATTGTGGGAAAGTGCATAGAGAGGAAAGCTGCCCAGGCTATTGTATTTGAGTGAGTGATGGACGTGCTTATCCTGCTTACACCAGAAATAGACCCATGCAACTTAGGATGGCAAGGTGTCCTCACTTTGCTTGTAACTGAGAATACAACCCTTTCACATCACAAAATCACCCTTAGTCTCAAAAGCTTAATTCACACCAAGCATGGGTGAACAGCAAGGGTGAATTCATCTTCTGGATTCTATTTTATTATCTTATTCCTATGTGTCCAATCAGAGCCAAAACAGCTACACCGACACATGACATTTATTTTGTTCAAGGGATTGCTACTGCAACTACATTAGCTGTGGAGTAAGATAAAACAGGATATTCCACTTCTGGTGCATATTTCCAGCTGAATTTTAGTGGAAGCTCCAGCCAAAAATAAGAGATGCATCCTTGCAACTACAGGGACTGTTGGATTTTCTCCTCCACGTTTACTTGGTGGTTTTGAATTAAATTGAATCAGAGGGCTGAGAACGAGTATTCCCCCAAAATAGCACAGTTCAGTCCTATTGTAGGGAAATCATGGGTATCCAATTTCTGCTGTGGACATGGCCTCTAACTCAGGGGTGTCAGTCTGAAGTCTCCCAGCACAATTTCGTCAAAACCTCTTCAAGTCAAGACAAAAGTAAAGCCATGAATACTCCTTATTGCATGTGTCTCTGCTGAATAGCTTGGTATTGCCATATTCCCTCTGACAATGGAGTTAAGGGAATGAAACATTGTTTGGAAACAGTAAAAAGCTGTCAGCAGTAACCACTGTCAATACTCATGCTGGGCTAAGCTTGGTACTCCTGCTTGTCATTTATTTATTTACTTATAAAAAACCATGCTTGATATAAAGCATTTCTGCATGCAAGCAACAATGCCAAACTAATAAGCCAGTGATTAATTCTGTTCTTGTTCTAGGTTTGGTTTCTTCTTAATAGTCTACATAAATACATTAGAGAGAACATTCATTTGCCTAGACTTTATGTGGTATGAAGCAAACCCAGAAGCATTTTGCAAAGGCAGCTAGTTGTCACAGAAGAACTGGGCGGGTGAGCAAAAAAAAAATACATGAAAACATATTTACAGAGCTGCATGCAGACTGTAGAAAGGCACAAGTGACATTACATTAAAGGAAAAAAAAAAAGCAACAACAAAAAAACAACGCACACAAAGAAGTTGCTCAGCACTTTTAAAGATGCTGCCAACCCAAGAAATTGTCATATAGGCTTCAGTCACAATTACCAAAGATGGTAAAAAATAGACAGGGAAAACTAAAAAGAAAACCCAGGAATAATTTTAGAGAGAATAAATAAAAAGCTTTTAACAGAGGTTTTCACTGGTCACTTTGTGTAGACAGTAGTATTTAAGTTTCTAAGTACAGTGATATTTAAGTTTCTAAATACATGATTAACTGTATGTTTTTTCTTTAACAGCTAGCAAAATGCCTAACTTTTATAGAGAAATATGATACTCAATACAGAGACTTTGTTTTTGTGCCTGGGCTGTAGCAGAACAGTGCTGATACCAAGTTTTCTTTGATTGTTTTTGGTGCCACCAACTGCCTTGTTCTGAAGGAGTAAAGGGCACACTCCTTCACAAAGGCACAGAGAAAAGCCATTCCTAGAGTACAAGAGAGCTGTTAATGTTGTACAAGTCAGATCACTCCAGATCTCAGAATATTCTGAATATTTCTCATGGTAATTGTTTACAGACAAAGGAAAGGAGAACTCACTTTACCAAATTAGATCTCCCCTCATAAAAATTCTTCAAACTACAGCAGAGCTTGAGAAACAGAGAACAACATCACGTTCTTTCTCCCTTCGGGGCAGTAGCAGCGGAGGACCCATTACCACTTTCTTTGCATGCCCTCAGTTATTGCCAACTCCAGTTTGGGTTATGCAAAGAATACAGAAATAGAAAGAGAAGATGGTTATGTTCCTCATGCTGGATGGTGGGAGGTAAACAGTCCCCTTGTAAGAGTTGGGAGCAATAGCATGTCTTGCAGGAGGTACAACCCCAAATGCATTCAGAGGTGATTTAAATTAAAAAAAAAAAAAAAGCCTAGAAAACATTTATATTCTATTATTCTTCTGTGTATTTTATTGTACAATAGAAAAAATATTGTGTATTTCATTTCTTGCAACATAGTATTGGAAAACTATTTTAAAAATGCTTTGAAGAAGACTGCAAAATGTTGCTAGTATTGTTTTCATAACTCCAACTTAGCAGGCTACAGAGAAGAAAATGCTAATGAATAAATTAGAGAAGCTTCTAATAAAAATGCCGTACAATTAATTTTTCTGAAAATTATATAAACAATGTTAGCCTGTCCACCCAGATATTTCTGTATGGCCCCCTAAACCACTCTATTGGAAAACCTTCCCATTTAAGAAAATAGAACCATGAAAGCAAGGTGTCTTAAATCTCTTAAGCCTTTAAGAAAAATACCAGCTTTTGACAAGCAAACATATTTATTGTATTTTATGCTGCGTGCATCAATTAGTATCTGAGGTGCTGGAAAGACATAGAGAAACTCAAATATAAGATCTTTGCATCTGGTTCTAGATAAGGCATGAGGATATCCTATCCTTCAAGAAAGACGGTTTAAAACTCAACTCCATCTCCTGCCCTGGGAGTCTCTCTTTACTGCTTCACAGTTTCGAATTCCAGTGAAGCATAACCAGCACTGGTAGGAAGCTGCTGCCAAGGTTACCTCTGGTAACTAAATCCAGCCTTTACATGGTTTTAACAGACAATTTGAGCTGAAGACAGAATTTCTTCAAGGGAGAGACAAATACCTGACTTTCAGGGTGATGTAAGGTCATTGCAAAATAGATGTCTAACTGCCATAATCTCTTGTTGGGGTTGTTTTTTTTTCCTCCCTCTATAATATGGGAAATAGCATTGAAGTCTTCAAGCACACTGAAACCAAAGCCAAGCCTGATACTTTCAGGTATACTGACACCCAAAACGAACAACAGGGGAGACCTAAGAATCTTCCCTTCCAAATATTATGACGTTTCCAGTTCTCACTAATTACTAATACACGGACGAGTCCTACTATCACAGTCCTGATTCATCACCTCAAAGACCGTGTAACTTGTACAAAGGAATTTGAGATATGGAAGAAAGGACGTCCTATCTCCTGTTTGCAGTTCAGGATTCTCTTTTAAAAGCCCCAGAAACTGATTAATAAGCAGAATTCAAATGAGTTAGTCCAATGTAGATTACAAATGCAAATTATTACTGGGATAAGTACACTATGTTCTTGCCTATCCCTTGCAATGACTAATATTTTTACCTTCTCCACTCTGAGCAAACATATTATTGAGAGCTAAAGGGCTAAAGCTTCCCAGGAAACACTCAAAGCAGCAAGGCTCCTCATGAAATTTAAATATAAGAGAGATACCTGGCAGTCACACTCTCTTTAACTTGAGTGAAGGGTGCTTTAACTGCCTAGAAATGGCAGCATGCAAAAACATTGGGTCAGTTTGCCTAACTGCTGCAGCTTCCAGTTTGTGGTACCAGTGGAAAATATAGCAGAAAAATCATGAGAAGGGTCTCAACTTGGGTCACCAGCAACCATCCTCGTTTCCCAGAACAGATCAGTTGCATGAATAACTCACCCTGGTATTCAGCGCCAGGGCAACCAGAGGAAGCTTCTTAGTCTGGGTTGCATGGGGACCACCAGCACCCACATTTGCTCTCATCCCACTTCCCAGCATGGGACCAAGTGCTTTGAGATGCCACAACTCATCCACAATTTGCATGAAGTGCACTGCAGAAATAAAGATGAAGAGAGGTTTCTGTCACAGAATAATAAACCAGAATCCAATGTCTACTCTTTCTTAGGTTTGTATTGAGACCAGTTCTGCCATAATTTTGGTAAACAAACAAATCCAATACACACATTAACAATTAAAGGAGTTCTAGGAATTAACATTATTTGAATTTTTATGAGTTCCCCTGAAACCTTCAAGAATATATAGAAAAATTTTAAGCCTTTCCTTGGCTTTCTCTTTTTCCTATTTTAAGCTTATGATCTTTACAGGCTGTACTAAATAATCAATATTAGTTAAAATCTTCAATTCTCTCTAGACAACAGTGCCCTCCAGGTTTTATAATAAAATATCATGATGTTCAACCAGTCTTGTATATCATATATATTGTAAAATAAACATCTCAGGGCAGCCATGATTGAATCTCAACTCCATAGAGTCAAGAATTTTCCTGTGCCTTTTAGAAAGCAAATGATATTATGTCCTTCCTAAAGTTTGCACCATGTGAATAACATCTCTTTCACACTTCTTTCCCAGTATTACACTCCATTATTCTCTAGGCATTCGTGCTTCCTTATCTTAGTTTGCATGAAATGCAATAATTTAAAATAGCGAACTTAACTTAATTGCCATAGACAAGTGTTAATAGATTTTAATAATGCTTTATTAGAATTTATGCAAATTGGACTGCACTGAAAATCTGAATAAAATCCCAGCTTTAGCAGCCATTTTCCCCCCTATGTTGTCTCTAAACAGAGCGGGAAGAAGCAGCTTTAATTAGTAATTTCTGATGGAATTTGTTGATGAAAATGTTCTTCTTATGAATAATATAGGTGTCAAAGATTATCTCTAAAACTGAGTTCCGTGATTCATTAATTAGCAGTGAGGGCTTTTCCCAGGGGGTGATTTAATACTAATACCAGCCAACAGAATTTTTTGCATTAGGATTTTTATCTCAATAAATGTACAGATGATGTCACAGAACAGCATTATGTTGATTCCACTTTATGTACTAAAATGTGGGTCAACTGAATAAACAGCTAAAATCACAATTAGAGAGAAAGAAAAAAGTAACATACAAGTGGAGATTTTTTAAAAACTAATATAGAAGTAATCTAAAATAATATATTCTAGCACGTAAGTCAGTTAAAATTATAAGAACTATTCAAGACTGATAACTGTTGCTGTTTCCTTTTGTTTTCCCTTCAGGACAAAAATCTTACGATCTATGGAAGGTTTCTGTATGCAGGATAACTTGTTGATGTCAGTGGGAGAGACACACAAAATCAAACACCACAAATGACCTAAATATATTATTTTTTTAAACTCATGAAAAAATATGTACTATACTACATAATAAAAAGGAGCACAATAGTGGAACTATTTTTAGTTTTACATTATGAATACCAGTGGGTAAAATATTTCAAAGCAATTCTTCCTTTTATGCCCACTCATCTTTATACCTGCTGTAATTTGCACACCAAGCAGTGTACAAATGCACTGTAGTTAGGGAGTCCTGACAGGGTACAGTCCATTTGGAAACATTGCTTCTTCATGTTACTGGCAAAGTTGCCTTATTTATTTCCTCCTGAATCTATAAAGAAAAAAATGAAACCATAATACCACAACGAGCCAAAGTGACACACTATTACTTCTGGTCTTCAAAACTGCCAACCAAAATATTTTCTGTTGACAAGCTCCACTGAACAGTGCAGGAGCCAAGCATTGCATCACATATACCAGATAACACTTCCTCCTGCACTGTAGTAGGCTAGGAAGATCTGCCAGGAGAGTATTAACAGTTATCCCATTTAAAAATAAGAATATCACATTTCAGAAAACTTACAGTGATTTACTCAAAGGGAGTGAGAGCCTGACTATATTTAAATTGGTGGAAAAACTTCAACAGAAATAGGATTCTACCCACATATTTACTAAACCAGCTCAAATCCCTCCTCTTCCAGTTCTTACTGCTTGCCATAAAGAAATTACTAGGCATAAAACCAGTCTTTGCCTAAAAACACAGTACAAATCAACAGAAATTTAAAATTCACATACAAGATAAACAGATCATTTGTAGTAGATATACAGTGTTGTAACATGCAGCAGCTGTAACTCAAAATATAAGAGTATTTAAAATAAAAACAAACAGAAACCCATCCTACCACAAGCAAAACTGAGGAGCAAACTGAGAGCTCGATTTTAAATTGAAATAGAGTGAGCCTGTTCTTTAGAAAACATCGATTTTAGTAAATTTGAAGAATGTATGAAAGAGCACAAAAGGAGTATGAGTTTTACCACTGAAACTATGCAGATACCTAGCATTTCTCTCTGCTTTTGAAAGCCTCCACCCACATACCTCACTAAGATTTACAGGCTCTTTCTGAGCCATCTGAAGCAGTCCTGACATTACAGCCAGACCATCTGTAGGTTGTGAGTGAGGTGCACATCTTGGAAGAAGAGCTGATCTTTTTTATTAGCGCAAACAGATAGGCTGCCACTGAAGCAGAATCCTGCAGAGCCAAGGACGCTGGGGGTCTAGAATAAGGGGAGGCTGTTGTCTTGGAGCCAGTAAAGTTGTACCAGTGACACATGTGATTCAGCTGCTTTGAGGGTTCTTTAATTGCATGTAAGCTGACAACACATAAAGATAAAAATAAAAAATATAGGTTTTCCAAGTGGAAATGATGACTAACCCTTAATGATAATTAATACCAGACATTCTCAAAGACCTTTTTTCACCTACAAATGAAACTAATTACTAGGATTTCTAGCTCATACTTTGCTGTGTCGCAAAACAGCAGCAGCTGGGCTGTCTTTTTTTATTTACTCTTGAAGGGCTTTCAATAAATCTGTTTCAAATTTTGTTAACCCTACTCAACCTCCACACCCTCCTCTGTCTACTTCCCCCTCCACCTCTAAAATTCAAAATTCATTCATGAGTTACAGCTGAGTAGAGTGATTTATACGAGTGCAATGAAGTGCAAAACATGCTCTGGCAAAGGAGCAAATTCCTCTGCCTTTCCTTAGATACCATCAGGTGTAACTGCAAATTTTGCCATACCCTTAGTGCTGAGAGGGGAGATAAGCAAGACAGTGACTTTTCCTCCACAAACTTGCCTGCTGGAGTAGGATGTGATTGAATTACATCCTCCTCTCCCAGTACTAGCCCTGTCATGCCCAGCCACTGTAACACACAAAGGAAAGGAGGTCAGCTAATCCCTAGGCTTCTTTGAAATCCTCTTGGATACAGGCAAAGGGATAAGGAGAAAGCCTTTTACCCCAAGTTCAAGTTGCATTTTGCAACTAAGAAATGCTATGTAGGAAGTGGTCGAGATATAAGTTTGCATAGAAAATAGGAGTGAGCTATGGTAGCCTCAAACTACCTAATATAGATGCCTCTGCTTTATTGTCTAAAGCTTTTGTTTCCCCCTTCTGCAATATTATCATGCAATAACTATCTGGACTGAAATAAAGTCATCACACAGAGCTACAAACACAGGTCTGCAGGCTGTGTGATTGTATTGCATATCTGATACTTCATTTTATTTTGTCTTGACTCCTGAAGCTAGGTCAAAGTCGCAGCTTTCCTCAAATGGAAATAAGTTCAACTAGTTCAACTAGTTTTGAAGAACATTCTGTAAGTGGGAGCCACAAATATAAAAAAAACAGACAACAAATTGCAGTTAACCTCTGTCACAGCAGTACTGAAATATACAGCTGTTCCCACAGTAGACAGCACAGTTTGACTATTTTAGCCACACAAACTCTTCAAGGAAATATTAGCTTGTAAAGGAAATCAGTCAACCCTTCTAGTTGGGAATAAGTAAGTCAGAGATGATGTTGGTATAGTCATTGTTACGTTACACAAGAGTGGGCTGTGTCAAGGTGTATGGGTTTACTACTGGAAATGATTTGTTTTTCTTTTTGTTTGCCTTTTTCACAGGGCTACAAGTCTCAGTTCTGTTAGGTCGCTGGGATGGTGAGGGCCAGTTTTGAAGACAGATTTTGAAGAGCAGTTTGAAGGCAAGCATCAGCAATGATTTGGAAATTCTCCTGAAGAAAGATCCAGAGCATAGGCAGGTTGTACTAGACCGGAAGATGTCAACCCTAGCTTTTATCAACAACAACAAAAAAAAAAAAATATGCAGAGTTTGCCTACTGCTGGCAATAAGGGAGGAGGCAGAAAGTGCTTCCATCAGCACATATGAACACAAATTGTCACGTTGACTTGAAATGAAGCTGAACACATTTTCCTTTTAACTGGGTGGTCAGTCATTTGTGTATTTTATTTTATTTATCATTAACTTGTTAAATAAAAGGGAATTGAGGAAACCTTGCCTTGATTCTTCATGAGGCATTTCATCAACTCTTGGCAAAATAGAGGAAAGTTTTCCAGAAGTGTTTAGTAAAAGCTCAGTATATTCAGTTGATTGGAAAATGGGGAAAATCTGAGACCAAAAAAAAAAAAAAAAAATAGAAAAGGGAGGGGTGGGAGACATGAACTTTCTTTAATCTTGCAGACTTTCTTTAAACCTTTTCTGATGACCTCTCTAGAGATAACTTATTAAAAAGTCACTTTTCAGTTATCAGATTCTTTATGCTAACTTCGAGGAAAACCATGAAAAACAATGTACAATCAGATCACTCTGACAGGGCTGCCCAAACCATTATAATGAGTTTTCACTTTTATTTTTGTAGTACCTGCTGTCATGGCATATTTGCAGTAAAGCTCAGCAATAGCCCTTCGAGGCTGACAGAGCCCCACTGAAAACTCCAGCGCTACTGCATGCACCCATTCCTGCAGAGCAAGCTTTAACTCTCACATATTTAAAGTTGTCTTACAGCTTGATCAGCTCAGTAAAACATACCATGAGAAAATGTTATTGTAAAGAAGATTGTTCAACATGTTCCTCACTATTAGGATGGGATTTTTACAGCATGCTTATCTGCCAAGATGACGCTAGAACCTTTCATAAACTCAAGCCCTGAACTAACAATTGTCTCCCAAGGACCTACGCTCTGCTTAGACACAGAAGCACCTGGATCCCCACACACGCCAAACAATCTGTGCCCACATGCATCAGTCTCGGAATCAGAGACTTTCAGCTAGAGTAGTACTAAGAGTTCACCTCTGCATCATTCAAACACACAGCAACACAGTTCAGCAGCATTTCAGTAAAACTTGAAAGTAGCTTTTTTTCTCTAGGAAATAACTCCATTTAAAATAAAATTTAAATTAAAAAGTTACTGTATCAATCTGGTTTATAGCTTGGGCTTTTTTAAGTTTTTCCTTCCCATTCACATAGCCATCACAAAGAAGAGGGCATGAATTGGAATGCAACCCATTTGTGCACAGTCATCACAAGGTCTTCTTGACTCAGCCCCTTGCCCCATGCAAGCATTCTTTAAGATGGCAACAGCAGCACCACCAGGAAAAAACAAGGCCTTATGAAAAGCAAATCCATGAAAGGTGGTGTGAAACTTGCCTGACACATAAGTACAGCTGTGTTTCCATAGTAGGAAACAGAATCTTGGCTCCTCTGCCCACTCACAATAGGTGCAAAGAAATTGTTCTACTAACATAAATGATGTTCCTTGTGATTTTCACTGGCTTAGATGAGAGGCACTCAGATCAAAGGCCTCATTATGAAAAAAAACCCAAACATAGAATCATAGAATAGTTAGGGTTGAGCACCTTGAGGCTTACAAAAGTCTAGGTGAAAAATGACTAGAAAATATCAGTCACTCAGCGTGAATGGTCAGTAGTAGTAGAAATAAGCTTTTCTGGCTTTATTCCTTTCTATCTGAGCAAAGTGCTAATGTACTGACACAGGACTGACATGTATACCCCTTTAAGACAAACTAAATGCTCTGTGATCACTAACAAGTACTGAGGATCTTGCCCTTTCTCCCTCCCTGTAACATTTACCCACACAAGCTGAAATAATAAGACCCTCTGTAGATAAAGCAAATTTCTCATCTTTGTAAATGAGAAAAAAAAGTTTGCTGCCATATTCAAAGACCCAGTTCCAACCACCAGCCTGAACTGTTTCCCCACATGTTTATCAAGTGATGTTTTACTCAGGTGAGATGCAGAATTTCTTCTGAAAGATAATTTAAATACTGTACCCTGAAATGCAGTTTGAGTGCTTTCGCTTGTCTTTATCCATGAGCAAAGGAGAAATGGCAAGGAAACACTTACTTCCTTTCCAACCATCACGTCTACCTTGTTGTCAAACAGCCCCCAGCTGACAACCTCAAGACCAAATAAGTTTCCTGTACCAACACTTTCATCTCCAATTGCAGCTAACCTAGAAGGGTAATAGTTACATTCAAGGTCACTAGGAGGTCTCGACCCCAGTTATATCACCATTCTCCAAAGAAACTTCCACTTTAATCATCAACTTCCGGGTAATATACTAGTAACTGGCATAAATCATACATTAAAGTAGGCTGAAGAGTTGTCACAAGAGCTAGAAAATGATCCATTAGGCTCTTCCTTCCCTTCCCAAACAAACACTAAACTAACTTCAAAAAAAGTAAGAGACACATCCTTAGGCCTTTTGGTTGTTTACATATTTAATTCCTGTTATGTATTTACTCTTCTTGAAAATAGGCAGAGACATGAAGGAGGGAAAGAATAACCAAAGATGACACTGTCCTATGATGTTGCAAATACTGTCCAGTGTGATAAGTCAAAAAGTACATTTACACCCTCTTTCACCAATGCTTTCTCCTGCCCACCATTCCAAAGACGGACGAAACTGAAAACTAAAATGTTTCAGAAAGAAGAAAACAAAAATGGTGAGACTTGGCACATGTAAATTTTGCTGCCTGACTTCACCATTGTTGATTACAGCTGACAGAGAGTTAATAAAAGAGCAAAGCTGGCTGTCAGAGCAGATTAGTGTGTGCAAAGGACAAGACAAAAGAATAATGCCATCATTATTATTTATGGTCATTAACCAGGTTGAGTTCACTTCTACAATATCCTACCTGAACAGTAAAAATTATTATCTAAACATGAAATACTACATTTAGAATTAAAACACTATAATTTTTGACTGCATGTTAGCTTGATCTCTTTTACAAGAGGAATTTGATCCTGGAATTAGCCAGAGTGGGTAACAGACTTAGGTGATGTGAGAAACTCAGAGTTTTGACCTTACAAAGAGCAGTGCTTTTCTAATGAGAGCAGATAAAAGCTCACTACCTCCTTCTTGAGAACTATTGGAAGAGGCACTGCGGAAGGGGCAGGGGAAGCAGTGGAGGAGTGCTATGGAGGTAGAAAAATCTAACACAGTAGAGGAATGGGCATCCAAGAGACAGTTAATATGGGAGTGTGTGGGGAGCAGGATATGCTTAGTAGAAGAATTCAGAGGCAGGGTCCTCAGCAAGGGTGAGATGATGGAGATAACACAAGCAACTGCTTTGAGCAACAGATGAACTCTGAGTGCAGAACAGAGTTGTTGGAAGTAGCAATCTAGCTGGAAGAGAGGACAGGGGGATGATGAGAGGGAGAGAAGCATAAAGCCCAGGGGAAAGCATAGTAGCACATCTCACAGAAGACACTGTTGAGGCACATCATGAGAAAACATACACTTCTGGAGCCTATGTCCAGAGGAAAGCAAGGCAGTGTCAAAAGCAACTAGCTTAGCAGCTGTTCTGGGTAATACATACGAAGCATGTAGCTTAGTAGCTATTCTGGGTAGCAGCTGTATGGTAAAAGCAATTGTGTGAAGTGATAACTTCAGGTCAGAAAGCACTGCTTTCCTGACCTGGTACTCAAAGAGGCACTCAAAAATCCCCCAAAAGGCTGAAAACTACATCAGCCCTTGTCTCTCCTATTGCCTCTCCTTATATCATTTCTTCTTTTCTTTTTTTCAAGTAAAGTCCCAGAGATTTTTTTTCTACAAGACCTGAGCTGAATGCACTAATAAGCCCTCTTTTTTGTCCTTGTCTGGCAGGGTGATCCATTTGTCCATGACTTACTGCCAGCAAGAACGTCCATGAGATAGGTGCAGACTATGAGCCAATGGACAGGACATGTACACCTTGAAACTCTTTCTCATCACAGGACAGACTGGCATCCACCAGGTGAATACAGTCACCTGATTTAGTCATGCGAGCTATACTTCATGGGGCAGAAATCAGTCAGGGTACAACTTATGCACTGGTGACTCCTAAATTTTAGTCTACATTCAAATAAAATTATTTAAGAAAGCCCCAGAACAATAATTCTGAGGGAGAAGAGTTCTTTAAGGCATCGTAATGTACAGTCTGTCATTACACACGCCACCATACTCTAACTCAGAGATTAGCTACTTCGTTATCATAGAATAGTTAAGGTTTGAAAGGACCTTAAGATCAGCAAGTTCCAAACCTCCTGCCATGGGCAGGGACACCTCACACTAAATTGTGTCACCCAAGGCTTGATCCAACCTGGCCTTGAACACCACCAGCAATGGAGCATTCACAGCTTCCCTGGGCAACACATTCCAGTGCCTCACCACCTTTACAATAAACAACTTCTTCCTTATATCCAATCTAAACTTCCCCGTTTAAGTTTGAACCTGCTACCCCTCATCCTCTCACTACAGTTCGTAATGGAATGTGTCATGGGTTCAGCAGCAGCAGTAATATTTCTCCTACTTGGTAGCTGGTACAAGTGCTGTTTTTTTTTTTATTTTGGGCCTACAAACAGCGCTGATAACACCAGTGTTTTCAGTTACTGCTTGGTAATGTTTTGGTCTGACCAAGGACTTTCTGAGTTTCATGCTCT
>JASSUY010035292.1:0-15387 GCA_032466535.1 Forpus xanthops
TTATGCAGCTAACATTCTTCTAATTACATGGTCTTATATATATAAAATGTGGTGCAACAACCCTGTAAAGACAATTAAAAAACCAGCTCCAAGCAGCATCATTGCAGTGCGAGGTGGCAGGTTCACTCTCTGCAGGCGTCCCTGCAGAGGCTCTGCCCCCCCACACTGCATGAGTCTCAGACTCTTGTACTTACTGACTAAAATTCACACTCATTCCAACGCAGGTGGCCAGCCTGCATCAGAAAGAAGTGCTCAGCAGTATCTATAAGGGTTTACAAGGGTCGATGCTTAACTTATCTATGGCTACTCTTAACTTATCTATGGTTACTCTTAACTTATCTATGGTTAGCCTTAACAGTTCAAAATATATTCCAACTCATCAAAGCCTGGATTGTTCAGAGCCTCTAATGAGCCATGCCCTCAATCTCTAAGCCGGCCCACAACAATGCAGCCTAAAATCTCACAGGAACTTCCAAAGCTTAATTGCTTGGCTCATTTTGTGTTTCAGATTCAGCATGCTGAAGTGTACTACAGTTTTTTACTGCTTTATGGACAGTGAAAAACTGGATCGAGCACATGTGACATAAACTTCTTTTGATTATGCCTGCACATGTAAATGCAGAATTTACATTTTGCACAGTTCTGGCACACACACACACAACTCTCAGGAATGACTGAATATTAATAATCTGTTCCTTTGGCTCCTCCTTCTACTATGCTTTTCACAACCCCTTCTGTTTTCACTGACAACTGTTGGAGTGGTAAATACCATCTCCCTGCTTGACCAATATAGACATAGAATTCAAAGGTATCTCAGACTGTGCATTTGAGTCAGGAAATGCCTGCGCTAACTCTCTCTACTTGTCTTTTTCTTCCATAGTCGACCTCTGCAGACTGCTTATGACTCTGGCTGTCTTCCTACATCACTACTGGGATTTTATCTGCTTATTATTGATTCCAGTGAATGTATTCTTCCGTGTTTCAAAATCAACCATCAGAGAATAATCAGGATCTTTAAATGTTGTGAGGTGGAGATAGCTGAACCCTATCTGGAGGGTGGACATCGAGGAGTAGCTGTACCTGGAAACAGAGCATAAGACAAGAGGGAATAGTGTAGGAGAATTTTTTTAAATGGATTTTTTTTTTTTTACGTTAAAAGGAGAGACTGGTATAAAATCTTAGTGGATCTTTCATTTCTTATAAGAGCTAGACCTCATATTTGCATATCATTCTTACCAGTTTATGATTTTCTGCAGCCAGAGCTATTTTTCCATGGTGCTGAAAAGACTGCCAGTCACCACAGTGAAAGAACTAATAGCTCAGCTTTTGCTTTTAAAATTTAAGAAACAGTTTAGGCAATGCATATTAGGCAATATTCCTGCTATCTATGGCTAAAAAGACTGAAATATTGACGTATTTTCAGGCATGAGAGAATTAGGATCCTTTGAATGATTTTAACACTATATGGTTTGATTTTTGTTAAGTGAGAGCCAGACATGTATCCATTTTCCTCCATAGAAGTATTTAGATGTACATATATCTTCTCTCATTTTAAAAAGTGCTCATATAAAATCATAGAATCATAGAATAGTTAGGATTGGAAAGGACCATAACTTGTTTTACTTTCTAGTTAGAGCAGGCTAATAGTATGACACTCCTTCAACTGAATTGCTAAGTCACCACAAGTCTACAGCTTCCAGTCATATACTGTCATCTCACAAATAAAAATGGCTAATACACCAAAACAATTTTGACCCAAGAATGCAGAGCATAAGTAAAATTTTTGAGGTGAGCGATGGCTGTGGGTAGGAAAAAAGTGTCTTTTTGTTTACTTGGTTATAACTGATACTGCGTTTTTATGACCACATCCATAGAAAAAACAAGCACAGAAAAGTATCTGAATAGCTTCTGGGTGAAGAGAGATAGTGAATGAAAAAATGGAGACAGGAACAGGTACAACGTGCAGAGAAAGGGAGAGGCAAAAAAGGGGTAGACAGACAGATAGACATCAGGAGTAAATAGGGCAGTATCCTCTGGAGGTAGTTTCTCTCTATTTTTGCCAGCTTCTCTTGCCCTGGCTTCACCAAAGTAGGTGAAAGGGAGAGATCCCTGTGTCATGGTATTTCCAGCATGGAGAGGAGTTGTGAAGGAAGGGACACTGAGTGGCTGCTTCCCTGGCGTAACTTGAAGTTTGCACATTTCTGGCTGTAGATGCAGAAAAATACTTTGTCTGGGGAAACGCTGCTCTCCCACATCAGTCTTGATATAAATTTTCTTACTGATCTCACATTATAGCTATGTCCTTCAGGGTTAAGCATGCAAGTCCTGTCTGTGGCAGGAGTTAATGCATACTGGCCCAGGGATCAGTAACTAGATAATAAATCTTTCTGAATCCTGGCTTGCATTATGTCTTGATAGGAAAGTAAATCTCACACTCTCAGCAGCAAGCTATTTCTTCATTTTAAGGATGTTGCTGGTGAATGATGTTTTGCAAGCTGATAAATATGGGATTTCCTGTGCTGCAAGTTGTTTTGTTTGCCTTAGATATTTGTGTTTCAGCTTTATAAAGCAATCTGCCTAGGGAAAGGTCCAGAAATAATTGGCTGAGGCTTTTCTTCTTATATAGGTCTTTATAACCATAGATCTATAGCAAACCCAAATGTAAAAGGAAAATCATGCTTCACCCTGGTGCTGGGATGTTAAGTATAGATAGTTGTGCTTCCACATACAAGCCATGTTCCTAATTGCTGTTCATCTTAAAATCAGCTAAGGCATAGAAGATTTAGAAAGTTTGAGAGGTTGAAGAAAATAGTCTCTTGCATCAGATACAGACTCCTCCACAGCCTTCTTGGTAGTTGACTGGGAATGTTCATTGAAGCAACTTCCTTGCAAACATTACTCTCAGGTGTAATGACTGACTTTCCTATAGCTTCCATACCTTTTAAATCCGCTGGTATTTTAGGCTTTGTTCAGTAAATTTGGTTTTCAATCTTCAATTGCAATGCTTGAAGAGGAAACAGCAAAACAACTTTTGCCCGTCTCTCCTTATTCATTTGGCATTCTATTCCTCCTTCTCAAGGGCTTTCCCTGGAATACTGCACACAAGCTGCCTTTCAGCTCATGCCAGGTAAGCACAAGGACATCCCTCTGGGTGAATTTTTAAGGGATTTGTTGATGCTTTTGTGTCATTTCCATTGGATGAGCCCCATTTCTTACAGAATGCAAGTTTGTCACCTGTTGCTTTCCTTCACCTGCTCTAAATACTATCTTTTCTTTTTCTGCCCAACATCCTAATTCCTGATAGCAACAGGGCTTCTGCAGTCAACTGCATCATCTTTTTATTCCTGGAAATAAGACAATGAAGGAGGCTATTACCTGAGGAAAATCCTTTCTTAGGACAATTTATGGAGCCATTTGTGACTTTAGTTCCTTTCTGGTTTTGGTCCTTACATAGTCTCCATTTCTTTAAAATTATAAGAAGCTTAGAGAGTATAATGCAGTCTTGAACAACACATCTTGCAAATGGCAACTAAAGCATAGAAAAGTTAGCAATGCAAAGGAGATCTGGGAGATAGAACTGTGAGGAAAGAAGTAGTCTTCTCTTGCTTCCTTGTCTTTCAAGGCAGAGCAGCTACGTGCCCCAGAAGGGGCAGGAGTAAATCACAGTAAATCACAATCTGAAAAATAAGTCATGAATTCAGCTGCAGGAATTCAGTACGATTGCTAGTACAGTCCTGTATTTTTCCAAACTAAAAATCAGTACTAAAATACTATTCTGATAACTTAAAGAAGAGAAATAAATCTCCAGCAGCCCCTCTGCTTTTCTGCAGCTGCTGGTAGCTCTCACCGCATCCAAATCTACTGTGCTGTGCGATGTTTCAGAGATTCGCAGAATCGGAAGCCCCTCCTCTTTCTGCTGCTCTGGAGTCTGATTGGCTAGAAGGCAAAGCAGAGGTGGAGAGCACCCCGAATATTTTTCCCCTTCACAGACATAAAACAGGCAGCTGGCATGCACTGACTGACAGTGAGCCCAGTGCTTGCAGTTTGAAATTAGTTTCTGCTTTGCAGCTGTCACTTGGGCATTTTATGTTTGCCTCTCTTAATGGAAGGGAATGAGAAAGTCTTGCAGCTTGCCGGTGAGCTAAATAGGATCTAACCATAGGGAAGAATCTGATGCAAAATAACAGACTGTTGGGACTCTATGACATAAATCACCAAGGTAATGTAAAGATGATCAGAAACTGCATCTGTGAGGGAGTAAAACAGAATTTCTGTGTTTGAAACCTTATTTTGCAACAGAAGTCAAAGTCTTCTGAACTGCTTCCTGCCTCAGTGCTAGCAATTTTTCTTTTCTTCCCAAGCTGAAAAGGCAAAGAATTTTTTTCAGAGGAATGCAAAAGGACCAGGAGTTTTAAAATCAGGAAGCTGAAAGGGGATCTCTGTAAGATGAATTTCACTCAGCACCGTGGGACACTCCAGCCTCTCCATTTCTGGAACCACAGCTACGGACTGCATGGAAGTGCCAGAGAGCTGAATGGAAAGGGCCATTCCTCAGGAGGCTGCTATGAGCAACTCTTTGTATCCCCTGAAGTGTTTGTGACTCTGGGCATCATCAGCTTGCTGGAGAATGTCTTGGTCATCGTGGCGATAGCCAAGAACAAGAACCTCCACTCACCCATGTACTTCTTCATCTGTAGCTTGGCAGTGGCAGATATGCTAGTGAGTGTATCTAATGGATCAGAAACTATTGTCATCACGCTGCTAAACAATACAGACACAGATGCACAGAGCTTTACCATAAATATTGACAATGTCATTGACTCAGTGATTTGCAGTTCCTTGCTTGCATCAATTTGCAGTCTTCTCTCAATAGCAGTGGACAGGTACTTTACTATATTTTATGCACTCCAGTACCATAATATCATGACGGTGAAGCGCGTAGGGGTCATCATCACATGCATATGGGCTGCTTGCACAATCTCAGGCATTTTGTTTATCATTTACTCTGACAGCAGTGTTGTCATCATCTGCCTTATTAGCATGTTCTTCATTATGCTCATTCTCATGGCATCCCTCTATGTCCACATGTTTATGATGGCTCGGACACATATCAAAAAGATTGCTGTTCTTCCAGGGACTGGCCCTATTCGTCAAGGGGCCAACATGAAAGGGGCCATCACTCTCACCATCCTGATTGGAGTTTTTGTTGTGTGCTGGGCTCCATTTTTCCTGCATCTGATTTTCTACATATCCTGCCCCTACAACCCTTACTGTGTGTGCTTCATGTCCCATTTTAACTTCTACCTCATCCTCATCATGTGCAATTCCGTCATTGATCCACTTATCTATGCATTCCGGAGTCAGGAGCTCAGGAAAACATTCAAGGAGATTATATGCTGCTGTAGCCTGAGAGGGCTTTGTGATTTGCCTGGCAAATATTAAATTAAATATCATGTTGCTGTGTATACAACATGCAGCAAAGACTTGCAAGCCTTTGGATAAACCTTGGTTTAAATCTTTAAGAGTGAGCACTGCTTTCTCTCTCCCCTCCCTCTCATGCTTGTTACCTTATTCACGTGTAATTCATATTTCTGTACAATGTTTGTGTTACCTACCATTTGTGATTTATTTGGCCGGAAAGTAGCACTTTGTGCCAGTTTGTAAGTAAACAAATAAATGTAATGATGAGTGTGAAATATTAACAAACATGATCAGCTCTCTGTTCCAACTGCTGAGAGAATGACTAACTTGCCTGACTTACTTACAGTACATATTGACTGATACTGTTCTTATTCTATTGAAGTAATTATGGCTATCCATTACATTATACACAGTTTAAAATAGAGCATATGCTTCTCTATTACTTGATTAGAGGTTCTCTGGAATCAGAAAGCAGATTTTTCATAAAGGTTACTGCAGTTGATGAGCTGCATTCATTTATTTTGAACTTTTTTCCTCCTACTCCACAAGCAGCAATTCTGTTCTTTGTTACAGTTATTGCCTACAACAACAAGATTTTTCAAACACTTGCTATACAGACAACGGAATGCTTGAGGTTTGGTTTGGTTTATTTTTTTCAAGATGATGACTGAGAGTGGCTTTTACAAAGTTGAAATTGCTCCCTGGAGCATCAGTTAGCCGTGGATTTATTTTCTAGTCTGGCATCCAAGTAGACCAACACCCTCCATTCAACCATGAAGCAGGTACAGTATTAACATTCACAGTGCCAGCATCAATGTAAAGATTCAGTGAGAGATTTACCTTATGTAAATGAAGAAGGAATTAAATTTAAACATTCAGTTCTCCCTTGGTCTTAGATGCTGGGTGCTGTGGGCAACAAAGGCTCTCCACTTCAAAAGAAAATACATCCTAATTACAAACAAACTGTCCTCTGTCCTGATGTGTGGCGTTAGCTGATAGGATCCACTGCCAAGTTCCTTACAGGGAACTCAAGTCATGTTAATTTGGCCTTAGCAGCTCAGGTACATATTAGCTCTCTGAGAGCAATGCCATCACATGGAATGGATGTGGCTGGTGAGCTTGTAAACCCCCTCTCTGTATCTGGCAGTCCCCTGTGTTTGAAGTCAGTTCACTTTTTCAGGTGTCTAATTTATGTGCTCCATTTCAGTCTGAAATGCTACTCTCTCTCCACAGATTACAAGGATCTCAGGTCTCTAATTTTAGGACCTTTGGAGGTGTATAAAAACACAGTCAAAACTCTTAGAAGACCTAGAAAGTTCTGATTTAAAAGCCAAAATTAATTTTAAAGAATAATTTAGGTTTGAATATTTAATGCCTGATTTTACCAAGGTGAGTAGTGAATTAATTAATTATATTAAATGTATAGTGAAATTTTAATTTTCTTGGAAATGGCTTGTTACCTCAAGCTGCTTGTTCCCTCATTAAAAAGTCAAAGAAGGAGGATTAAAACTCAAGAGGAAAAAAAAAGTATTTACATTGACAATCTATCAAAAACATCCAGTGGATTCTATTAAAGCCTTTCCCTCTCCCACAGAAGGAGATGGGACATGATGCAAAAATACTTTGGTGATAATGCAAGAAATTGCTGATGCCAAATCTCACTTGATCTTTGTTTTGCCTTACTTTCTATGCCCATTATATGACTGTAAATTCTGATATTTGGCTCCAGATAGTCCCTTTGTACTCTATGGATGCAGAGAGAATCCAGTGGAAAGTGGCACAAGAGCAAAATACTACCTTAGGTACTTTGAACATTTTCTTGAAAGTTTTTTTCTCCTCTTAAGCTGTATAAGGACCAGACACTTACTTTAAACACATCTGAATTCTGAAGAGGCTGTTTCCATGAATTACTTCCTGAACACCCAGTTGATTCTTAAAACTAACAATTTCTATTCTTTTTACAACCCAAGGGGAAGCGAAATGATAACTAGTTTCAATGGTTTTCATGTAGTTTCCAAAAATGGTGCGTCTCTCTTTTGCACTTATTTAGACAGAGACTAACCAAGACAGTTGTGAGCCCATTAAGCTCTAAATTTAAAAATCTAATTTTTAAAAGTAACATATTCCAGATTTTTAGCTGCTGAGCCTGCTTAGCAGTTTTTATGCATTTATTGTATAAAGCTAAATAAAATAGAGTATATACACATACATTTTTAAAATGGAGTTTATTATTAAAGAGGACTTTTTCATTTCATGGTATTATCTTCTAGAGCGTAATTCATTGAAATTGCAGGCAAACCTCCAATATAGATAATTATCCTGTTCTCAGATACTCTGTTCCTTCTGAGTAACGGGATCAGTTTCTGTTTGCCTATAGCTCTAGCAGCTTTCCAGCAGAAAGCTATAGAAATTGGTACTTTGGCAGATAAATAAGTTCACCTAGCTTGCTGGAGAGTGGGGACAGTGAAGGGTTTTTTTTTTTCCATACTCAATTTGCTGGAGCTTTGTTCTTCTACTTGAAAAATTCAGAAAATGAGCTTTTCTTTCTCTAAATATCTGGGATCCAAATCACTTAAGCACTTAGCATTTTAGTCATGCTATGTTCCCATGGTGAGTTCTGCATCTGCACTTTACACATGTAAGGATTTACATTTTCACTTCTGCTGGAGAAAAGGGCCTAATGGCTTTGCTTAGGCTCCTAGAAGGCAGTCTTTGCTTGAGCTCGGAATTCATGGTAGAGTTCTCCACTCTTTCCCATAACTAGCTGTAATATAACACAAAACTTTTGAAGCAAATGTCTTTCTTCAAGAGGGGCATTTATCTTTTAACTAGCTTTTGAACAATGCAAAGGACACAAAAAAGCACTTAGGAGGCTATAATTTGTCTCAGTAGAATGGATTTTGAATGATGATCCAAGATCCCTTTTACAACTGAAACGCTGTCATCTGGAATCAAAGAGAAATGCACTGATGGGACCATTGAATGTGCAGCAACAATGCCTTCAGTTATGCCTTTAATAGATCTGCAGAGTATACTTTCTAAAATGTGTTGTTGTTGTTAAACTGATCCTATTACACAATGTGGTCATCGGGACTTTTTTATTCTCAAGCTGAATTCCGGTGAAGAACTTTGGTCCTGATGTTACTTGTAACACACTGTACTGCTTACAGGTTTGAATAAAATTGCAGTCTCAATGCCACTGGAAGGCGCTCTCAGAAAATGCACATTTAGGTATGAAATCTTTGCTGTTTGTCCAGAAATTGCTTCATATTTAAAATCAATATTCTGGTCCCTTCAATTACGTCTCAAGTATCCTATGATTTTTTTCTTTGGACGAAATACTTCTTTTTACAGACACTTCACATGTCACAGGAACTGTCTACTGCTAATACAGATACTGTCAGGTAAGCCAGGTTATGAATTGACCTGGCTGGGCTTTTTTCTTGTTTCAAACGGTTCTGTTGTCCTGGCTGTTTTTCATGGTTTTGCCCATTCTGTTCATAGAAGACATTCTCAGAACTGTGCATTCAAAATCACCTCCTTCCAGCTCATAATGTATTTATCAGTTTCGCTCTTACCTATTTGCTCCCTTACAAACACTGTTGTTTCAGTTTTTCTCCTTCACACTTGGTATATTTCTGGTCTGCTATCAATTTGAGTTCCCTAAGTCCCCCCAGCCTGTGGGATGGGTTTGCCTTTGGCCAACAGCAGAATTCCCACTCCGCTTCTTGCTCACTCCCCACCTCAGTGGGATGAGGGGAGGAAACAGGAAGCACAGGTATGAGAAACTTCTGTATCTTGATGAAGACAGGGATAACCGCTTACCAATTACCATCACAGGTGAAACTGACTTGATTTATGGCAAATTAAAATAATTACTGATTCAGCTAGTGAAAAACAAAACCACCAACTAAGATAACAACTTTCCCCCCTGCAATCTCACCCCAGTTTCAACTTCACTTTTTCATTCCTGACTCCTTTACCTCCTCTCACCCAAGCAGACCAGGAGGATGGGCAATGTGGGGCTGCCATCAACCCACAAAAACTCCTCTCTGCCCCTACTTCCTCCGCACACTCCTTTGCTTCAGCATTGGGCCTTCACAGTTGCTGCAGTCCTTCAGGATAAACCTGCTCCAGCATGGGCTCTCTCTAGGCTGCAGCTTCCTCCAGGGCACGTCCACCCTCCCGGTGCCGCAGGGGCACCTCCTGCTCTTCCTCGCGGCTCGCAGGGCTGTTTCTCACCGGGTCCCCGTCAGCCCTGGCTGCCCGGCACCGTTTGCCCTTCCTTACCCAGGCGGCCGACCGCAGCCGAAAGGCTCAGCTCCGCCCTGCGGGGGGGCCGTTGGAGTGGGCAGGGACTCGCTGCGTTCGGCCCCGGGCAGCGCCGGCCGCTCCGCACGGGGGACAGCACATGGGCACCTGCACCCAGTACAACGTGATAGGTAGCAACATCGTAAACACCATTTCAGGTGAGGTTTCACTGCTCTATGCATTTTAGTTCAGTTCCACTGAAAACTCCTCACCTAAATTACTTCCTGCTTTCATGTCCGCAGCTGTGAAGTGTCTCCTTTGGGATTTTTTCCTCCTGTGATGAGCTAATCAACCAAAAAATGTTCTCCTCTTTGGCTCTTTCCTGCTGAAGAGCTCTCACTTTAGGGCTTTAAAACCGATTATTTGCTTCTGAATTAATGACTTTGAACACTGTACTGTTGAATCCAATCCTATTTCTATTATTTCAGTCCTCAGAATGATCTGCTTTCCCTATTTTCAGATAGCCCTTTCTGCAGAAACTGCAGTCAGCTTTTTACCACTGAGATCTGATTCCAGCACATCTTTCTTGACACAGCCCTAAGGGACACACAGACCCTGCAGCCTCTGCTGGCAGTGTAAGCAGGGATACATCATAAATCTTACATATGTTGTGCCATGCATCAGTAAAAAATATTCTATGTAGGTTTCCAGGTGGCAAAACCAAACTTGGAAATCATATAAGTGCAATCTGCCATACTTAACTATTTTTGAAACAAACACATTGTGGCTTGTTAGAGTTTTATTCTCTGTAAAGGGCAGTGGGTGAGTAAACCAATGGAAGTCCAAATACATTTGGAGCCAGTATCAGCAAATCATAAACAAAACACTTTACTCATGCAATAATCTGCAGCAACCATTTTGAAGAGCAGAGGAATTAAATGATGTTATGAAGATAATATTTGCTATAAAAAATATCTTCTCTTGAGATAACATCTCTGTGTGGTTCTAAGATTTCTTCTCATTCTAACACAGATCATGCAGAGTTCGACTTGCAATCCACAGGTACATAAAAAAATCTAGGAAGCTTTCTAAAGTTGTTTTTAGTACAGCCTGAAGGGTGGTATATTAAAAAAAAAAACCAACAAACCAACAAAAAAAAACCAAAAAGAAAACCCACCACAATCGAACTTGGCTTTCCACTTGAAAGTAGAGAGAAAAGAAGAGGTACAAAATAATAATAATAATAATGATGCAAAAGTAAGTTGCTGCTACTGAGGTAATTGCTTTCTACAGTTTCCCAATTTTGTTTCGGCCAAGGGAGTTTGAAAGCTTTCTGGAAAGCAGGAATCTATACATAGATTTAACTGCCTCTGCATAAGCATGACAAGTTTTGATTGACTAGTGTGATTTTGCATTAAAGCGTTGAAAATCATCTTATAGTGTGTGCCATAAATTATCACTGATGCTTCTAATTATCTTGATACACATACAGACACAGGAAAACTGGAAAAAGCCCACAACAACTGGCTGAGAATGAAGACAAATACAAATAAGTTGTGTTTGGTAGAAATAAATCTTTATTTATTATCCTGAAGTTTTTACCAAGGCAATGAGGTCGATGTAATTTCTTTCTAATGATTATCGTCCTCAGTTTCACCCAGGGAAATGCGATGCTCACAAGTAATATAGGCAGCCTAATTTTCCCCTCCGAGGCAAAGATGCTGGTTCTCAGTAAGAATTACTTCCAGATCAAACTGGATGGTATTCCATGCAATATCACTGTATCGTATATCATTGTTTATTAGTGAACTGTGTACCAGTGCACACCAGCATTGTTCAATTTGGGACTATACATCACTTACAAACTGTCCAAGGCAAAGGACTGAGATAGTGAATCCTTGAGGGGTCAGCTGAAGCAAGAGATAACCCATCTCCTTTGCTTTTCAAACAACTCCTCACTCTTGAAGACCTGTTAGCACATCAGGAATATAATACCCAACAGCCAGGAGATTCAAAGGAGGTTTACCTATGGATCTGGAATGTAAATTTGGTTCTGGCCTCATGGAGGATCTCTCTCTGAGAGGTTTCCATCATTTCTACAGGAAATCACATATTTGTCGCTATCTTTTCAGAACCTGGTGACCCAGCCTGTTCCCTTCCCTGAAAGCAAACGAGAGTGCTTGGCTGGCTCAGGAAGATGGGACACTGATCAAAACTCAGAGGCAAAATCTCAGTAACTTAGTTTGACATGAGTTCAAGTTATTTGCTAAAGTTTCATCATATTACAGGCCTTGTTATGGGCCATAATTGAAATATGTTTTTAGACCAGTAATATCAGAGATACTGTCCCAGTAAGGACTTGGTCAGTAGCAAGATATATGCACTAAAGTAAGTACAGAGTTTTGTACACTGTATGTGCATCATTAAAAGCCCCCAGATTTAGCCAAATTTAACAATGTTAGCCATACTAAAAATTTTTAGCCAAATTTTACTGAAATTTTCAGAAGGCTTTACTTATTTCTGAATATAAGCCAGGCAAAACTTAACATCTCTGATTTTGGATGCTGCAAAGTTAGGCTCCTTTGTTTATCCAAGTATTCTGAATACTCAAATGTCCTATGGGTATCCAAATATTGTGTTCATTTTATGGAATCAGTTATCTCTGTCACATGTAGTGCCTTAGTTGTCAAATATAGAATTATAAAATGGTGTACCATCTGATACATTCTGAGCCTTGTACAGTCCCTTCATCACAGCTATTTTAGCTCTGAAAGAAATGTGATTGACTGTGTAGAACTGAAATAGCCACGGTTCTTTTACACCATATAAATTGACTGCATATAGATATTGAAAAACAAGACCATGGGCACTAATAGGACTAGAAGTTAATTTTCTTTTATATAAATGTAATTTTTTTTTATTTGTCTGTGGGAGTAAAATCAATGAAGTGAATAAGATGCTGTCTTATTAAATGAAATTTAGTTAGAAAGAAACATTTTGAGGCAGGGTGTAGGGCTGTTGTTTAAGTTTTGATGAGCCAAATGTTGTTTTCTGAAGAAAAATCAATTTCTCAGACAGAAAATGTTGCAAAGTCAGAGAGCAGGGATTTGTTTATGCTGTCTTACTATAAAATTAATAGATATAAGTACCATAGCAGGGGGGTGGAACTAGATGATCTTAAGGTCCTTTCCAACCCTAACTATTCTATGATTCTATGATTCTATAATTTTATTTCAGACTGGGACTTCTGCTCTTTCATTCTTTTCAACTACTGTGACAACTGACCCTGTTTCTAACAATTTAAGAGGAATGTCCACAATGGCAAGGAAAAGATAGATAAGGAACAAACTCTGTCAGTGGAATCAATGCAGGACAATTCATGGATCTGATTCAAGCAGGATTCAGAAGATATAATGGAAGCTGGCTGTAGGCTTGTGAAATTTACTGTCAAAGAGAGCTGTGGGTGTTAAAAGTGTACATGGTTTCAAGGAAGGACTGCCCAAACTGCCAGAAGAAAAATCCAGTTATTGTTTCTAATGGCAGACATCAACATACAGCTCAGAATTTCTGAGCTGCAAATAACTAGAAATAGGAGAAGTATTATGGAGCAGTGTTATACATACTTATTGCTTTCCCTAGCATTGTAAAGGCATACTTTTCCTGTTGGTTTTCCAGTTAGAAAAGCGTTCTTAACTAAATGAAATGTCACTTCCCATCACCTAAAAAAAAAAGTAAAAAGGTGGGGAAAAAATTGGAGGTGTGGAGCTGTAGCTGTAAAGACACAGGCCTGGGCAAAAAGAATGATCCCTGGAAACGACAAATAAAGAATGATGAAAGGGTGTGAACCACCAGATCGAAACTGTAAATTGTAGGGGACTGGAAAGAGACATAAAGCAAAGTATCCTGGTTGTGCCTACCACTCCCCCTTAGGTTATCTAGTGCAGGTAAGGATGATGCCAAATGATATTTTGGTCACTGATGTGACTGGAAGAGGGAATAGAAACCGGCTGACCATTATTAGGTCCCCTATATCATGCTTTTTTCCTCTAGTGCTGAGGATAACCAGCATCATGAGAAGATTGTTGAGATTTAGATGGCCGCTTCTTTAGGTAACATAGATTCACATTAAGCCCATGTGGACAATGCTACAGCCTGCTATAGGACAACAATGGCTATTTTCAGAAGCTGCTTTCCAATAGGAGTCCACCTAATGTCCTCATATGGAGCTGCTTAGGAAATGAGGCCAGTGGCCAGTTTGCTTACATGTCTTAGGATACGCGGGCATATTTTCTGCAGGCAGCATAAAATGCATAAACCAATGTGCACGAACATATGTGTGCGTACCTCCCTGGTTGATAGCATCCTCCATAGCTTCTGCTGGAGGAAGTGCTGCTGCTTGGAAGTAATCACTTGCCCAAAGCATTGCTGTGGCTGTCTCACCCTATTGATATCCAGACAAATTGCTACTTCTGCCCTTCACCCTAGTCTTCACTGCTGCTGAGGAGAGCTCATTTGTGTCTTGGGCTGCCTGATCACCTTCTTTCTTCTTTCTAAGCCTCCCAAACTCTACATTATCTCCTTCTTAACTAAGGTATAAGCACATCTCCTCTCTCAAGTTAACTTCTGATCTATATGAGCTGTCATTTCCCAATAAATAGTTCACAATTGTGGCAGTACATTTTTCACATGCTACAAATATTAAAGCAGTTAGTGACATTTCTTTTACCTGTATTATCACTGGGTATTTGAGTTTGCAGCCACAGAGGTACATTGGAAAGAGTTACCACTCCAAATTTGTATAAACAAACACGGCCAGCATAGCCACCTATCTAAGAATTAATTTGGACCATTTGGTAAATGGTTTTGATGTTTCATTATTTATGGATCTTGATCTCTAACATAGAATTCTTCTTCATCCATCTTTTACTTCAACCTTGAGACTGCTATGCAAATGTTGGGATGCTAAAGGGATACAATTTAGATGCTCAGTGGAAAAGTTTAGCTTATTCCAAACTGAGTTTAATTTTTAACTGCCATTCAGAAGTATGGTCTCAGCTCAGGAAATCCCAGGAATTGCTCCTCAGGGAAATGAGCACTTCCTTATGCATCTGGGTATTCAAAGTAAAGTAAAATTTTTAATTTGTCTCCTGAGGCACAGCCTTTCCCTCCCACACAGTATTGTGGATACAGCAGAAAGCATCTTATGAGACATTATGAAAATGGATCTTCACAGGGGCTCAGCATTCCTGCAGGCCATGGAAAGAGGAGGTAAAAAATATTCACAAACTTTCCTACCTTTCTGTGATGCCCTAAGAAATAAACAACCAATTTTCTTGTGGAAAAATATAATTTAATACAAAATCATTTAGACTGTATTTAAGGCAGAGGAGCTTTGAGCTCCTTTTGGGCAATATTCCTTGTCCTCTGAAAATTAGTTTCTCAATCTGAATATTGTACACATCATATTTTCTTATTCTAGTTCTCCTAAAGTATATCAGTTAAACTTCCTGGTTTGCTATATTTGGTGTCTAATTGTCGTAGTTTGAGGCTCTCAAACCCATGCAGTCGCTCTCTCACTCACTCCCCTCTCTTTCTTCCTCAGTCCAAGAGGATGGGGAGGAGAATCAAAAGAATGCAGCTCTCACAGGTTGAGATAAGAACAGTTTAGTAACTAAGGTATAACATAAATCACTACTGCTACCACCAATAATAATA
>JASSUY010035292.1:15487-39374 GCA_032466535.1 Forpus xanthops
GCCATAACTATAAACACTGGTGCTATCAGCACTGTTCCCAAGCTGAAAATCCAAAACACAGTGCTGCACCAGCTACCCCTTAAAGGAGAAAAATGACTGCTGCTGCTGAACCCATGACACTAATGCAGGAATTAAAAATGCAGACAGAAAGTATGATGTGTCTTTGACATTGCTCTGTTCTACTGCAGTGCCTTTACTAATGACAGAGAAATCTCAACTGTAAACGTTAATTTTCTAATAATGACAATTGAGACAAGAAAAGGCACACTGGTATAACTTTTCCACTCATTTTTTGATTTATAGGCATCATGCATCTTCTTGTAACAGAGACTTTCACAGCTTCTTTTTCTAATGAAGGACCAGCCTCAAAAATATTAGATGCTATTTGGGGGGAGAGGGGTTGGAAATCAACTAAACCTCAAATCAGCATGATAATATTCCTTATTTAAATATGTTAGCTCCTTAGGCTCAAAGTGAACTGTTAGCTGTACAGTAAGTAGTGACCAGATGGCTCCAGCTTCAGCTCATAATCCCATTTTGAGGAGATTCTCTGATACAATTTCATGAAAGAAAACCTGAAGGTGACACAAGGAGGTAATACGTGGCATATCTTTCAAAATAGATGAATTTTTTTCCATATGAGATGCTGGAACTGCAGAAGGCAGGTCCTGCATTTTTTGCATTTTTTTTTTTCTTTTTCCTTTTTTTTAGCTGAGGCTCTTAAAAGGCTTTAAAGAATCTGGAATCTTCTAATTAGAAAGGCAAAGACAGATCTGAGAGAGAAGCACTATTGTAGGCCAGGTACCTCTATTTTGGAACTCCTGAAGTGTTGAGCAGAAAAATCTTTGTACCTGATAAATCTTGCCTAATAATGAACTTCCTTAAATGTTTTACTCTCACTTGCTCAAAATGGCTGCTCCAGACCATTAATGCAAGTAACAGCAGTCTCAGGGAAAGAAATTATTTCGAAATGCCAAATGTTTTTATGATAGATGTTTACTGCAATGTATGATGCACCTTCAGGCTATCTGAATGTGAAGGGCTGTGATTACTGAAGAGTGGCCAGGGATATAAGTTCAGTACCTGACAAACAGGAATGAAAGCAACTCTTTTACCGCTGAACTATAAACCTCTGTAACTTACAAGTCTCTCCATCTAGCAGACTAACACATTAACAGTTACTAAAACCCAACAAAACCAAAAACAGTCCTATCTGTCACACATGCATTCATTTGGCAATTATTTTACTATGCAGTTTCAGCATTTTAGTTACTAAGAGGCAGTTATGTCAAAGGAAGTCAGGCATTCCTGTATTTTGTTCTAGGTGAAGTATTTTATTCTGGTAATACTAAACAGCTGCACTTCCAAAAGATGTCTTTAAAAAGAGAGCATATCTTTTTGCTGACATGCTTAGTTGCATGGGTGACATCTTCAGACCATCCATTCAACTTGTTTTGCCCTCTCCAAGCTCTACATCTATGAGAAAAAGAGAAATGACCACCTCCCCAGAAGGTAACATTAGAAAGACTCTGTGGTTTTGCTGCGTTCCTGTCTTACAACAGAAAACTTCTCAAGCATAACCCTTGATGATTGATGCAGCTTTAGATACTGTTTTGTATGCCACAGGCACAGTAGTAGTTTATTGAGTTTGTGATTTAGGTCAGGGGTTAATTCCTCTTTGAACTAAACCTCTGCAATTTAGGTAAAATAATCGGAATTAGCAACATGTATTAGCAATCAAACTGTTGGGTTTTTTTGGCTTTTTTTTTTTGAGTTTTCTTTTGCATAGAACAATAGCCAGCAATCTTTCCAGAACAGACTGCAGTTCTTTCTGAAAATGTACTCCTTTTGGCAATGTTATATCTCTACATGTCTTAAAGGAACTGCAGTTTGAAAATCTAGGTGATGAATGATTTTCACAGCTTTCTACCCCATGAACTATAATACACAGAGCATTTGTCTTTGAAATTGGGTAGGTTTATCAGCTCCTGAGGGACTTCTCAATAGTTGTTCCAGGCCATTGCTATGATTCAGAGGTCACATAATGCTTTGACATTACCAGCCCAAATAGCTTAAGATGAGCTTCCATGTTTTTGTTGCTTTGAATAGGAAACACAAAGAAAATTTAGTTCCAAGGTGAATTCTAAGGTTAAATGGTCTGAAGTTAGTAGGAATTTCAACTCTGAAATGATTGATACATAAATATATTGAACAATTAAGGCAGTATGAAAAGGGAGACTTTAATGATTTGTGCCAGCAACAGGAATTCAGTTTAAAGGAATTTAAAAAATAATCAGAAAAGTAGCAACTTTTCTTGTTTAATGATTGCTTTTTTTAAAAAAAAAAAATAGCCATTTGCACTGCATTTAGTGGTTAATTCACTTATGTATCATTAGCATCCGTCTTTTCTTTGTCACTATAACTGCAGCAGTTAAGGATGGGAACCTGACATGCATTTTAGGGTAAAACATTCCCAGCATACTTCCAGATGCTAAGCACAAGACTATCAATAAAGCCAGAAGTGAGAAAACAGGAAATATATTTCAGCTCTTAAGCACACAATTTATGTTTTTAGAATTTTGGCCAGAAAATCAGTGCAATTTAGAAATTTTGCTACAAAATCCCTATAGAACTGCATTATTAACTAGAATAAGTTTGCAATAGATTGTTTTAAGCATGTTGCATAAATCTTGGCTTTTCTCAAAAGCATCATCAATTTAAATATGTTCTCATCCATTTTGGGATATTGAAGTCTGACAATTTTCAAGCATGTCTGAATTCGGTTTGGTTTAATACAAACTTTTTCTCTCTGCCCAACCCCAGAGGAATGAAAGCAAAACATTCCTAGTGATACAGCAAATTCCTTAAATGATCCCACAGAATCATGATCACCTCTTTCAAGTGGTTTAGTTTTCCTTGTGTCCCATTTTTTGTCTGTAAAACAAAACTTAAAAAAGTTCACTGTTCTGCATCTCTATTAGGAATTTTATGTTATTTGACTTCATTTGAGAGGAAATATTTCTTACTTTAGCTCTTAAATCCTTCAACCGTATTGGATCCCATTGCACTAATTGCTTTACAAAGGTATGATACACAGACACCATCTCAAAGAGTTTCTATACTAAATAATACCTAGATTATTTGGTGAAAGCTTCTATATAAATGCAAAATAGTTATATTGCTGAAATAGTGGAAGATTAGTATCTTTCATATGTGATATGCTGTCTCAATAATTTCCCAGGAAATTAATGTAATTTCTCTGAAAGGTATCTCATCTTCCCTCTCCCTTCCTATTTCAGAAATCTCTGGGGCTTTGCAGTGGGGTGGTTTGTTAAAGCACAGGTACAGAAATCCTAAGAAGGTGTCCTGGGTTCAGTAGTGGCATTTTTCTCCTTCTTAGCAGCTGGTGCAGTGCTGCATTTTTGACTTTCAGCCTGGGAACAGCGCTGATAACACCAATGTTTCTAGATGCTGCTCAAATGTTTATTCTGATCAAGGATTTTCTGAGCCTCATGCTCTGCCAGGGAGGAAGGGAAGCCGTGAGGAAGCAGAGAGAGGGCACCTGACCCAAACTAGCCAAAGAGGTGTTCCATACTGCAGCATGTCATGCCCAGGATGTAAAAACTGGGGGCAGAGACCCAGTAGGGTTGGTTCACTGTTGAGCTGAGCTGGTTGTGGGTGGGTGGGTGTTGAGCAGTTGTATTCTCTTCCCTTGTTATTTCCCTCATCATTATTATTATTGGTGGTAGCAGCAGCGGTTTGTGTTATACCATAGTTACTGGACTGTTCTTATCTCAACCTATAGGAGTTACATTCTTTCGATTCTTCCCCCCACCTCTCCAGGGAAGGTTGGGGGTGGTGTGAGTGAGCTAGAAGCTGCGTGGTTCTGACTTACCAGCTGGGCTTAAACCACGACAGAAAGATTATTTAATGGTAGAAGTCAGAATGCTTCATCTTTATTTCCAAAGCATTGTGGAAACTGATGAGAAGGAATATTTCTCTCTGCTTATCTTTAGTTTTTGAAGGACATTTATGAAATACTAGTAGAGGAACAGTAATAGGAATACCAGCATATATTAGAGATTATAAACCTCTTTAGAAAAGTCTCTGATTCAGTTCTGGTCCCTTTGAAATGGATATGAATTCTGACCTGACTTCGGTGGTGTCTGGATTTTACCTATGACATTTAAATGCCACTGTTGCTCACATATAGTTACTGGGAATACAGAAAGTACATTATGAAATAAAAATAACCTTTGCACCAAGGTTTTTAATCCAAATTGCAGTATTCTCTTATGACATCCCACAAGTTTTAATTTTCTTGTTAATGTCAGAGTGACCACTTGAAGGACCCCAAGGGTTCAGGTGCTATTTTCCCAAGTTTTACATGATCATAAAAATCAGATTCTAAACACTCATCAGAAAGCTCTGCCTTAACCTTCCTTTATCTATTTTCTTCACATGATTTATTCTTCCAATATACACTTAGGCTGTATATTGTTTCTCCAAAAATCCTTTCTGTAAAATTTTCTCCCATTTTCCTGTGCATCCTGTCAGAGGCATCCTTATGTGGAAGCAGCTGAGCACAAATAGCCACATTTATGGTGGGGCAGGCAGGAGGAGAATAAGGTTTGGAACTGTCACAGGAAAAGAAGGGATTTCTTACAGCTCAGGTGTGATGGAAAGAGGGGTGGATTGTTTCTTTTGTGTTTGATCTCTTTTCTTAAATGTGCAGAGGGAATAGTGGAAACTTTGTTGCAGTTCGCAAAGAAAGGTGCTACTGAGAGAAAGTATAGGAAAAGGAGGAACTACTTTTTTTGCAAATTCTTTTACTTTAATGTATCTTGTATGGCAGATCTTTATGCCAGAAGTTAATTGTTTGAAAGTGTGATAAAGGGAATGCTATCCTCAGAGACTGAAAGCTTCTTTAGCATTTCCAAGAACTTCCCATGAGGAAAGGTGCAGATAACATCACTTCAAAGCTCTTGCTAGCTGTTCACCCAAGGCTGTCCACCATGGTCTACTTGCAACTGCATAAACCTAAGTGTGGGGAGAAACTTTCATAGTTATAGCTAGCTAATTTTTACTGAACTCTTGCTTTTTACTTAAAAATTATTTTTTTTTTCTGTCAAATTCTGTAAATACATTAATGTTCTTGAGTTTCACTGCCTCTTGCAATCTGAGATGTACCTGAAGATTTTGGAAAAAGGATTTCCAGTTCTTGCAGGATAAAGAAGGCATATTTTTCAAAGCAGAACTTACGATGAGATAAGACAATGAAATATTAAACAATGTTTCAGACTTTAAAGCTGAGTCTTCATGCAGCACCAACGAATATGAAGTACCACAGATACAGGTCCTCTTTGGCCAGCTGGGAGGTGCTTTCACATAGTTTCAATAGAATTCTTCTTTCAAAAAGGTGGATTGTTAAATTTTTAACACAGTTTCTATTAAGGGAATCCTGTGTTTCATGACCTTGCTATATATTTTAGAACCACTTCTAAAACTGTCTGGATTTCTCATGAACAGACAAAATTCCTGCTTGATTTGCACATGCTGACTTTATTAGGGTTAATTTATCTCAGTATTCCTGCATTAAAAAAAAAAAGTTGATTTACTTATACTTCTGAGATAACACAAAAACCACACTGAAGGAAAATTAATGTAATCCAGTATGTTCCATGTGTTAGATTTGTTTATTACTATGACAATATGCAAATAAAAGAAATATTTAAAAGTTTTCTATATTGGGCAAAAGCTTTGCAGAGTCATTTAAGGCATTGCTCATTGTGTTTAGTACAAAACAATTTTGTTGGAAACATGTAATTTGTGAGTATGTACAAGAACTAACACTATATGTGAGATGTCACTGAAGTACACTACCAGAGAAAGGATTTTCCTTTTTTTCCTATCTTCCCATTGATGGTTTGAACTCACTTGGCTTTGCTAGCTAATTAATGGTTATTGCAAGACTACATTCTTGGCTTAGCCATGGGTAAGATAAAAACAGCTGCCTACACAGAGAAGGCATGGCCTGACTGAAGTGTAGTAAAATGGGCTCTAAGATCTACTGCTTTCAAAAGAGCTCTGCAGTACCACTAAACCTAAGATAAATGTGGACCAGAATGATCCTTTGACAACAATACTAGGGAGCAACTTACAAAATCTATAGACAAGTGTCTATTGCACATAATTTTTGGTTTACTACAAACTGAATTGTATGAGACTTTTAAATTAAAATTAAATAAGGATTCAAAAGCTTCAAATTATACTCTGAAAATGGATATAGCTTTAGGTTCGTGAAATACAGTCCCAAATATTATTTTGACAGCAATAATTCTTTTGCCTCAATCTCAGGTAGGAAAGCTCAGGAATGTTACTAGAGCTTAAGACCAGATACCAAAGTCTGTCTTCATGTAACTGGGATATTTAAGACCTGTTTGTTTCAGGTGGTAATTAATTTTCTATCTTGCTACATGTTCGCTAACTTACTGTAGAGATTTGGCAATAGCTTTATATTTAAACAAAATTCACAAATATAGAAACTGAGTATCATTCATATTACTTGCATAAAAGAGGAATTAAGATAGGGTAATGACACTTGAAGTGCTTTTGGGTGATCTTAAACATGTTGCAAAAGTTTTTTTGTCCGTCTTCCTAATCCAAACTCAGAATTCCATTAATGTCTCTTCATTTTTTTTAATCTTTTTTAATTTTTGCCTTGCAATTTCATCAGAGACTTCTACTCAAAGCTGATCCTACCTGTTATTTTCCTCATTCTCCTCTCTTATTAAAACTTTCCTGTCTGTAATTACCAGATATCTTTCTATGTTATTTTTCAAGTAATTCTCACTACTGGATCTCAAATCTGCAGGCTAACAGGACAGCTGCTCTAAGTTTCATGAATGCTTTCTGAAGATTCCCTGTATATGAAAATGTGCTGCTTTGTAGTCTAAGGAGCCTTATTATTTAATTTCTGAAAAGAGAATAGCATGCAGCAAAATGACTGGCAATTTGACAACTGGAATGTTAAGCATAGATCTGTCTGGATGGGTGTCGTGATCTAAGCCCAGCCATAAATCAGCCACACAGTTCGTTAAATCCCCCTCCCTTTCCTTCCCCTGCTCCCAGAGGGATGGAGAGGAGAACCGAAAGAATGTAACTCCCACAGGTTGAGATAAGAACAGTCCAGTAACTAAGGTACAAACCAAAACCACTGCTAGTACCACCAATAATAATAATGACAAGGGAAACAAGGGAAAAGAATACAACCGCTCACCACCCGCCGACCCATACCCAGCCCGACCCAACAGTCAACCAGCCCTTCCAAGTCCCTGCCCCCAGTTTTTACATCTTGGGCATGACGTGCTGTGGAATACCTCTTTGTTTAGTTTGGGTCAGGTGTCCTGTCTCTGCTTCCTTCTGGCTTCCCCTCCTCCCTGGCAGAGCATGAGGCTCAGAAAGTCCTTGATCAGAGTAAACATTTGAACAGCATCTAGAAACACTGGTGTTAACAGTGCTGTTCCCAAGCTGAAAGTCAAAAACACAGCACTGCACCAGCCACTAAGAAGGAGAAAAATGACTGCTACTGGTGTACCCAGGACAAGGGTGTAGGAGAGTAAGAGATGTTTTTGAAGAACAAAGTCTGAATCATCTGCTGAATATATTGGAAAGCATTTTAAAGATCAAAAGACTATGGGCAATTAGTTAATATTGCAGTGGGGGGACCCTACCTGGACATGAGCCTGCCATAAGGCTGCTCATCCCTCTCCTCCTCACCTGGACAGGGAATACAAAATATATCAAAAAGCTCTTGGGTTGAGATAAGGACAAGAAGAGTGATCACTCACCAATTACTGTCATAGGCAAAACAGACCCAACCTGGGGAAAATACATTTAATTTATTACTTATCAAATTGAAGTAGGGCAATGATAAATAAAGCAAAATCTTAAAAAAATTAAAAAAACACCTTCCCCCACCCCTCCTTTCTTCCCAGGTTCAACTTTACTCATCATTTTCTCTGCTTCCTTCTTCTCAGCAGCACAAGGCAACTGGGAATGAGAGTCATGGCCAGTTCATCATGTGTTGTCTCTGCTACTCCTTTCTCCTCAGAGAACTCCTCAAACTCTTCCCATCTTCCAGTGTGGGATCCCTCTCATGGGGTACAGTCCTCCACAGACGTGTCCAACATGACATATGGGCTACAGTTCTTCATGCACTGTTCCAGTGTGGATCCCTTCCAAAGGTGCAGCTCTTCAGGAACAGACTGCTCCAGTGTGCATTCCAAGTTCTGCAGGAAACCTGCTCCAGCATGGGCTCCTATCCCCAATGGGCCACAGGTCCTTCCAGGAACCTACTCCAGCCTGGGCTTTCCACAGGGTCACAGCCTCCTTCAGGCATCCCCATGCTCCCGCATGGGTTCCTTCATGGGCTGCAGATGATTATCTGCTCCAGTGTGGACCTCCATGGGCTGACCCAAACTAATAACCTGAAATGGATATTCCATACCATGTGTTGCCTCCTCAGCAACAAAAGCTAAGAGAAAGAAGGACGAGCAGCAGCATTCATTATGACATTTACCTTCTAGAGCAGCTGTTACATGAATATGAGGCCTTTTTTGGAGGGAAGTGGCTGGATTTCACCTGATGATGGGAAGTAAATCTTGTTTCCCTTTGCTTGCATGTGCAAACATTGCTTTTGTTTCATTAAACTGACTTTGTTTTGATACACAAGTTTTTCTCCATCTTATATTCTCCCTACCATGTCCTTCTGAGTAAGGGATTGACAGAGTAGTTTGGAGGGCACCTGACCTCCAGCCAAGGTCAAACCAGCAATACAGTTCCTAGTTAAAGGGCTGAGATAGGGCTGAATCCTTTAATACATATTTGTCATTCACTATTTTAGTAATTACAGATCTTGAATGTTTCAAATGATGCTTTGCATTAAAAGAAGCATATGAGTCTGCTGACTTTTGGAGTGTCTGTTTGGCTGTAACTTTTTCTTTTTTTTACAAGAAAAAGGAAGCCAGAGGGCAGCTGCACAGTATGTAAAGCTAATAACTAACAGTTGAGAATCAGCTGTTCTAACTTTACACTTTAAAAAATTAGGTTTGTAGACTGAATTACTCATCCATGATTCCTTCCTTAGGCAGAAGAAAGAGAAGGATGCCTCTGAAAGATAACTGATCTCATCTCCAGATAGACCTCTGCAGATGTTATCTAGAAATCCCAGTCTGACTTCATTACACAGTCTCAGGCTCCCTCTGTAGTCAATCTGCTGGAAAGCTGAGAAGCTCATTACTTGGTTCCAGTAAACACAGTAAGTATTACTGTCAAGAGGGCACAAGCCTTGTGTCACAATGCCCTCTGTTTATCTGAATTTAGAACTGGTGGTCTGGAATGCAGCCATGCCCTAAAAAAAGAAGTCACCCAGAGCTGAGGCCTCTGGCTGTATGATGGAACAAAACTGACAAGCTCTGGCAGAGGGTTGGGTGAAGGAGTAAGAACTCAGATATATACTTGCTGCTTTGTCTAGATGAAGTGGACAAGCTGCTCTGCTCAATCTGCAAGTTATTTGGGATACCTTTTACATGGCCTGTGTTTCCCAGTGAGCTGTGTGTATGGTGTTAAAGAATGTGACCTTTGGGTTTGGGATTTTGCGATAGAGGCCAGGTACCTTAAATTATGGTGATGCAGTCCTCTTACTGTGTTGATCCCCTAAGGGACTGTTGGAGTCTGAAAGCCAACAAATTTAATTATCTGCTGAGCACAGTCTGAACTTCATTAGCTTTCAAATGAGCAAAATTTAATTGAGAATATTCCATGTGCAATAAAGGAGCAGAAGACTCTAACTGGAAACTTTTTGCACAGAAAAACTTCCCAGGTGTGATGAGTGGGAGTGAAATGACTCTGGTTTTTCTTAGAGTTTTTTGGTGTTTGTTTTGTTGTTTGGGTTTTTTTTGTTTTTGTTTTTTTTTTTTCTGTCACCAGCTTTTGTTTTCAGGCATATATTATGCCAGATGAGCCAGAAAGAAAGTCTTTTCCGCTTGTATCAGAAATATATAGCCAGCAGGGCTAGGGAAGTGTTTGTTCTCCCTGTGCTCGGCACTGGTGAGGCTCCTCAAATCCTGTGTTCAGTTCTGGGCCCCTCACTACAAGAAAGACACTGAGGTGCTGGAGTGGGTAATGGAACTGGTGAAGGGTCTGGAGCGCAAATCTTATGAAGAATGGCTGAGGGAACTTGAGTTGCTCAGCCAGGAGAAAAGGAAGCTCAGGGAGGACCTTTTTCCTCTCCACAACTACAAGAGAGGAAGTGGTAGCGACGTGCGTGTCAGTCTCCCAGGTAATAAGACGAGAAGAAATATCCTCAAGATGCACTAAGGGTGCTTAGATTGGATATTAGGAAAAATTTATTCACCAGAAGGGTTTTTAAGCCCTGGAACAGGCTGCTAGGGAAATGATTGAGTCACTGTACCTGGAGGCACATTTAAAAGATGTGTAGATATGGTACTTAGGGTCATGGTTTAGTGGTGGACTTAACAGTGCTGGGTTAACAGATGGACTCAATAATCTTAAAGACCTTTTCCAACCTGAATGGTTCTATGATTCTGTGGTGTCTTTCTGAACATCATAGCCCCTTCAAAAAACAAAAGGTCTATGTCACTGAAAACTGTAGTCTCTGTTCCAATGGATGTGCTAACATTACTCAGAGAATATGGGAAAAAAGGCATACAATAATATTTGTATCATTTCTAATACTGTCTTTGCTTTGTTTAGAAATCAGTTAAACACCAGAGAGGGAGGTAGGATTAGTTATCCATTAGTAGAAAAGTAAAAGCACTATTTTTGAGACAGATATTGTGTAGTTCATAGTCGTAATTTAGGCCAGAGTGAAAACCATAATAAAGATAGCACCAGCAAAGTGTGCTAGTCAAATAGTAGAGTATCTCTGTATTCCTGGAACGAGACAGTGATGTTTGAAAAATTCAATTATAATGCACATGCATGGAGATGTATTTAAGGTTACTTCATATGGGGTTGAAACAGCATACCTTGATAAAGCTCCATTTGGCACGAAATACAGCACCTGGTTAGTAGTTATAATCAGATCCCATGGGAAAGTTTTGCACTGGAACCTCTCTGGACACAGAGACACAAAGTATTTGCTGTGAGATCCCCTGCAACTGATATAAACTATCTCAGAAGGCTGTCCTCCAGCTGTAACCAGGACTTTGGGGAACATCAGGTCTTATTGCAATCACCTAAAATAAGGATACACTCAGTATAGGAGAAAGCAATTTCAGAGGAAGTGTATCTAGTCTCCAGAACATCTTTCAGTGAAAGGTTAAGAGTAATCATTTAACTAAGTACTTATAGATCTAAATGTACAATAAAGATAATTTAATTTTCCTGTTTGCTTCTAATAGATGAGATCTACAAATTAATCAAGCTACATTTCCTGCTGACTAAAAAGCAAGCAAAACACCTAGAAGCTACTGCAAGTGCAGATTTTTTTATGAACATGAAGGAGCCTGAAATTCAAATGATACAGACCATAGGAGAGAAACAAGGGATGAGCAAATGGCTGGGGAGAGGCTCTGAAGACAAAGATTGAAAGTGCTTTATGAAGACAAGTAAGAATCAGGAGCACGTTTAACAAGTAATTTTTTTCTATTATTATTATTTTGGGGAGGGAGGTTCAACTCTCCTTTACTTGAAATCATTAGACCGAACTATCCATGTAGACCCTAGACTTCCAAAATAGTGAATTTCTGTGAGAGTGGGAACAGACAAGAGGTTAATTAGAGCTTTGTCTTCAGTTTGTATATCAATATTTTGTGTGTGCTTGCGCTTCCTGCTTTTCCAGAATGCTGCAGCTTTTTACTTTAGGCTCACTGGTGGTACTTCTGGAACCTCAGTGCATGTCTCTTCCACACTGGTGAGAAACCTTTGATGGCTGTACTCTTACATCTGCTTGCTAATGCAGTCACTGTCTCTTCTGCATCATCTCTCTTGAACACACACATTCTGGGAAATGAGATATTCTGATATTGGGCAATTGAGGCCGTTTTTTTTTTTTTGTTCCAGGGCCATTCCTGTGCCCCCTGCTAGGGATTTTTCTGTCAGTAGTGCTTCAGGCTTTTGTTCACCCACTGTTATATCCCTTCCTGTATCAGAGCAACAATTTTGGTGCTCCTCTCTTTCAGTAAGTGGTTCTCCATTTCTGCTGCTGTGTAAATCAGCCTTTTATTAATATAACACTCCTTGTTTCTTTCAGTATTTTTTCCTTTAAAACTTGCTCATTTGAAAGAATGTGGATAAGAATGTGTAAGTGTTGAAGAATAAAAAAAGCTGAAACATGAAACATGGTGGTTCCCAGGAGTATTTTATATACTGTTACTGAATGTGCCAGCTCTCACTTGCAGGCTAAGATGCAAAATTGACATGGGAGAATTAAGCATCTTGGCAGAGGTCTAGAGCTCTTTTCTCATCTGGAAGGGGAGCAGGCATGAGATTGATTCTGATATGTATAGTCATTGTGATTAATGACTAATATTCTGTGCATTACAGGAGAGCAATTTTGTAGCTGTAGATTTAGAAATCAGTTTGGGGATTATTTTGGACTCTAATTTATCAATAAATCAAGGCTGTGATTCTGTCCCATGCTCTTTTTCCTTTCTGCTGGTAAAAGAGTGGCCAGAGTGTCCCAGACTCTTTCCCTTAGTATTTCCAAACGACAGTAATGACTTGGAGCATCTGATAAAGGGAGGTTTTAACACACACTTAACAGCACTGCGCAGCAGCAGAGAGGAGATATGATGGGGATGCTCAAGGTTAATTTGGACCACAGATTTATGGCTACATAGAGCTGCAAATTAAAGCCATTGGGAAGCCTGACTTGACAAAAATAACAGGGAGACATATATTTTCCTTGAAGCATATCCCTTCCTGATGAATCTCTAAAGTATCTTTTTTATCCAGGCATTCTAGGGTAAAATGGTAATTTTTCTGCCTCCCTCTTCTCAGCCCAGTCTAGCATTAAGAATAGGTCAAGAATGAAAACTGGAAACTAAGCTGAGAAGAAGTCAAGGGGAAATGATGATGCTTCACAGCCAAAAAACTGAAAATCATGCATGATGGATTAACTCTCTAGGAGTAAATACTTGGTGTAGCATTGATACTTTATGTCACTGCCTCTCTCTAACCTTTTAATGTTTCTGACATGATAGCAGGAATAATTGGAATACAGAGTGTTGAAGAAATATGCAACTGTAATCCACTTGTTGTGGAAGAACCACTGGTCCTGTGCAAAAGTAGATGTGACGCAGCATAACAATATGCCTGGATTGCTTGATAGAGTGAAAGGCTGCTGAATTTAAAAGTGAATGATACCAAGAGATTGTTTATAACAGAAAAGTAGAGAGATTATGATTAAGCTGTTTTCTGCTTTTCTCTGACTGAAACTTTTTATTTTGCTGGTCCTGGGCACAATAAAAACAGAAAAATCCTTTCCTCCTTCTAGAGTTTCCAATTCTACTGTGTTATACTTCTGAGTATATTGTGTCCTTCTGACTAATTTTTTTCTTGTAGAGGAAATTGCAGAGCTGAGGCTTTCAAAACCTCCATTTCCAGTTGAACTCTCTCATTTCTCTGTATGTGCTGACCCAGAGCACAGCAGCTGTGACCCTTCGTTCTGACACCAAGGGCATCTGCATGCCTTCTGACTGCAAATCACTGTTCTGGACCCTGCCTCTAATTCCAGGGCCCCAGTGTGTCTTGGCCTTGCCTACCTACAGAGATATGTAGTTTAGTTTTCCTGGTTTTCAGACCCTATGGCAAGTGTGAAGTGTGGTATCAGGTATAGATGCTCATAAAGGACAAATTGGCAACCAGCGATGCAGCCATGTGTTCCAATGCCTCTGAGTATCCTTGAATGTGTTGAGTCTTGTGAGTTATATGCTATTACTTTACAACTCTTGGCGCTCTGTATTATGCATCTATGCATACATCCTAGCTGGCTGAGCTTTTGAATCATATATAACCTTTCTCCATTTGCAGCAGCTAATCATCTCAGTGTGATAGGGGTATTTGAAGTGGCATTTTTGTTAATATGCATGGCTTATCATCAGTAGGTAGTTAAACTTCAAGCTTTCTTCTGCCATCATATTTGGCTAGTAGCTAAAATCACAGACAGACTTTTGTAGATATCTAAGGCTAGCCTTGATCTATTATGAATGTCTTTTTAGACATTTATTTTACTTATTCTTTTAAATAAGAGGAAAAGACTCCCTACCAGGAGTGTGATGGACAGTTGAATGAACGAAAATGAGGAATATGAAGATATTACATAGCTTCTTAAATATAAACAAAAACTGGTGTGTTCACACCTGACATATTAATTAGACTTTGCTCCTTATTAAAGTCAGTGCAATCTGAGAGATTTCAAAAGCCATCAGAAAATTAGACATGTTTTATGACTGTTAAGCTTGCTGTAACCCTACAGGCATGATTTGATTCTAACTTATCTTGCTGTTACTTCAATTAATGCGGCCAAATTATGTTTTATTATTAGATTTCACAAGACTGTGCAGTAAAAGGTGACTCAAAACCAGAAGATTTCCTGGCATCAGTTTTTCTGCTTCTCCGTTAAAAACATAGCAATATATCACTTGCACATCTAAAATTCTGGTTTTCCATAAAAATACATGCTTGGATTCATGAAGTCTATTGATGGAAAGTGCAGTTATGAAGGATCATTAATGTTGATCAAGTATACAGACTCCAGCCAGAGACAGCAGAACACTCTGACCTAAAATAAATTCTCTAAATATTCTAGAGTAAAAGAATATTAGGCTTTGATAAATAAATAATTCAAAATAGCAATGATATTAACATTGAATCATAGAATGATTAGCGTTGGAAAGATCCTTAAGATCATTTAGTTCCAACCCTCCAGCCATGTCAGGGGTGCCTCACATTCGACCATTTGTTATTTCAAAAATAATTTTTTTTAAATGTGAAAATGGGACATATTATGTTTCATGAGCAATTAAAAAGTTAAATGCATGCTAAAATAAAGTATGCATTCTTTGTAAGCGTATAGGACTACCTGTGAGTTTAGCATAAGCTTCAGTACTTTGAATTTATGTGTCATTTTTTTCAGTCTGCTACTGCAGTCTCCCATAGTAAGCTCTGTAAGTTCAGCTTGGCCTGCCAAACTGAAAAGCTGTAGAGAAATCTTTTTCTTTAAGTTTTACATCAAACAAGACTTTCCTTTTTCATTGTAATGAGAACTCAAAACAAAATATATTTGCAAAGTATTTATCTTTAAAGGTTTTCTTTTTCAATTTAAAAAGAAAATAAATTGAATTTTGTAGCATCTTCAAAGTCAACATAGTCCCAAAAAAATCATCTGCAGACCAGTGCAGGCAAGTAACTAAGGTTTTGGGTTTCTTGTCACGCAGCATGCTGCTTGCAGACTTGCAGCAACCAGCAGGTCAGGCTGGCTGGCCACTTTCACCACCAGGTACTTTCCACGTGCAGCCTAGCTGGCCCTTCACCTGTGGGTGGATTACTGGGTGATTGCTAGCATCTCTTTTTTGAACAGACTGAAATTTCTGTGTTGTTTCATCTGATTGTCATATGGTCCCTTCAGCACAGAACCACACACTGGCTTGTCCTAGTGAAAGGTCAGGAACTAATAGCAATTTCTGGGAAATGTTTTTGTCTGTGGCTCTAAGAACGCTGTTTGTTTCTCTCTTTTTACTCCAATGAAATAGAGTTTAATGCCATCTCATCTGTGGTCCTCCAGTGCACTTATGTTGCTTCCACAGGCTTTTGTTTCCTATGATAGAAACCCAATTTTTATTGATTGGATTTGATGTTCAGGAAAAATTACTCACAGTGTGTCTTTGTTTCCATTTTATCATAGTCTCCTATGATTTACTTTGAAATAAACAGTGGTAAATAGTGTTTTTCTCACTATTTATTAACAAGCTTACCCAGATATTAAATATGTACATATAAAAACCTTTTAACGGCATCTTTTATTCTTCATCGTGCCCATTTTATAAGCCTATGACATCCTACCACCAGTAAATAGGATGAACCCAGCTGCTTAATATGCGAACTAATGGACCAGTTCTTTCCCCTGAGCAGTACAAACAAAAGGCAAACAAATGTTTCATATTGTGGGTAGCCTTTTTTAAAATTTCCTCTTTGGAGACTCTGTGAAGTGGGATTTCACACAAAGACAAGGGGAGAAGGAACCAGGGCAGGACTTAGTGAGACATCTATTCAGTTTACTGTTGCGCAAACTTCTGCTTATCTTTTGTTGCTCCAGTGATCCCTAGCCCATATGGGGCATCCTATTAGGAGCAGGGAAAGTGCTGTTGGGAGGGGCATATGTGATAAATTGACCAAACTGGGAGAAATAATGGGGTGGTTATGAAGAAGAAAGTTCAAGTCTTTTCTTCTTTTTGGTTAAGCCACTGTGACATTTAATTTGTGACAGGAAAGAAGAAATTAATCTGCATGTCAGATAAGCTGGTGGAACCTTCAAAAGTCTTTTTGGAGAAATTTATCATTGCAAAGTCAAGCTGTCATTGGCTTAAGTGGGAGATGCAATTGTGAGGTCATGGAATTGAAGGAGAAAAAAAGAACAATTTCAGAAGTTTGCTAGCTACTACCTAAATGTGTGTTTTAAAATAGGAAATTGAAAGGTTGAGCTAGCAGTAAATTAATGTTACAAACCAAATGACACCCATGAATGTTCTTCATATATGCTATTATTGCTAAGACAGAGACCAGCTCTAGTGGGAGTTGTACTGAACTAACAAGCTGTTCTGCAGTTGCTCAATCTCGGCTGCTTCCTGCTTCAGCTGTATGTGGCTGTGGTGGTGAACTTATGAGCCACTGAACAATGCAACAATAAGTTTTGAAGGTACAGTGACCTCCAAATATCTTCCAAGAAGAACAAATAGTCAGTACAAAATAGATTTTCTTAAGGTATATAAAACCATAATAACAATCATCTGGTAATCTCATGCCCTGGGGCTTTTCTTTGCCAATGCATCCTGGTTGCATTATTAGTCTCAAGCCTTGACGGACAAAATGGTTGACTCACTTCTTAGCCTTCACCTCTTCTTGAACTTTGAGAAGATAATGTCTTATTCTGTCATAATATGCACCTGCTTGCCTTAAAAAATACTTTGTGTGATGCACAACAAAGTGATTTGGTATGTATTTGGCTCATTTTAATCTTGTGGGCTTTTTATTGTTTATTTACTTATATTACTTAGTTCAGGATCCTCTGTCTGACTTCCCACCCCACACAGACGGGATAGTGTTGTTAGTTAGAAAATTCTCAAATCACATTCTACTTTGATTGCTCCTGATTTTCAGATTTCATCTTTCAAAATTTTGCTTTTCTTCCTTTATTTGAATGTTCTAAAAATTTTTCTGTCACCAAGCACAATTTTATGATGAACAATGTGTTTAACTGAACTACATCACAGTTCCTAACACTCTTTTTGTCATTCTGGAGCTCTGTAATGAAGTAACGAATATGAACTCTGATATTTTTGCAGCCCTCATCTGTGCTCCTGGAACTACCAGGAGAGTTTCTGTCATTTACTAAAGTTTGGCATCACAATTTTATGTCACTCTCAGTACTTCAGCAAATTTCTGAGATAGGTTTTGCATAAAATCAAGTGCTCCCATCACTTTCAGGCTACTCGTTTCCCTCAGGCAGACACGTATCTTGTTCTGCAGGCTTAATATTAAACAAGAATTTGTGATTCACCTTGTGAACTTGTGACAGTGTGGGTATCTTAGAATCATTGTAGCTTGGTTAGTTTTAACTTTGAACTAAATCAGTTTTATTTTGGTTCATGTTAACTGAAACTCCACACAGAGTCTGCACTCTTCTAACATTTCCACTTTCATCCTAGATGCCTTGATGTAATCATCAATTCCTAGAAGTTTTTTTTAACTCATCTTTTATCTGAGCCTGCTAAGAACTAAGCAAAAGAATGGCTTGTGGTTTCTATACTAATGTCATAAAAATCAACTATGTTCAAATAATTGCATTGAGAAAACTTAGATGTCATTTAGCTTGTATTTGTACAATTGATCTCCTGTCAGAGACACCTCTTTCTGCACCTCCTAGATAAGATTTTGGTGTGAGATAGTCTGGTCTCGGTAGACATGTCTATATTCAGGGAACTGCTACAGCATGTCATAAATTGAAGTGTACTTTTTCAAGAGAGTCTAACACCAGGCTTAAAAAGAAAGTCTAATAGCTGCCAATAATATCTAACTTCTCAGCTTGATGGACATTGAAGTTTCAGTTATTGTATGTTTCTGTAGTAAGCCTTTAAGTGCCAGTTACAGCATATGAAAGTAAAGCACATCTCCCTTTGCCATCAATCCCTGTGACATAACATAAATCTAGCCTTATTCACTCTAGGTATTGTTCTACTTTTGGAACCACTATCATCCTGTATTTATTCTCTAAACAGTTTTTTCTTGTTTCCATTTGTTCTGAATTTGTCTTCCTGATCTCAGGTGGTATTTATATTGCAGAATGTATTTCCAACTGAATTAATCTTCCTTGTTCTCTGTTACTTGGATCTTTTGTGAAACACTGGCCAACGTACCAGTAGTTTCCCATGAGTTTTCAAGATTGTGGTTCATTTCTAACCTTTTCAGGAGACTTACAGTCAGCTTACAGAGGGACACGTTCTATCTCTAAACCAGCAGCACTGCTTTGCCATGTGACTACATCACTCATGGACTCCAGCTTGTATTAGTTTATTTGGATATGAGTTCCCTAAGGTTATGAGCATTTTTGATTGATGCTATGGTTTTAACTATCCCTGTACAGATCTTCAGCTCCTTCTGGAGGAGTGTTTCCCTGGGAAGGCCTGTTCATCATGATATCTTTCTTTGATTGAGTAATTTCTGCAGAAGAAAAAGGAGAGCTTTATCCCTGTCAGATTTGAGGAACTTATTTGCAGACTTGAATTGCTTTCTATGCAAGAGTTTGTCTCAGTACTGTAAGAAACTGCAATAGAAATATTTTATAAATAAACCCACAGGCTACTGCACAACATAGTTGAATGCACCCTGAATGAAATCAGGTGTGATTACACTGTAATGAGCTGACTCTTGGAAATCAGTGATGGAATGCAGAAATGGTAATCTTGAGTCATTGCCCATCTACTTGAATTTAATTTCTATCCTGTGCCAGTGACTGAGTGAATTGAATGTGTGCTGATTAGTAACCTAGACAATGTCTTACCTCCAAATATCTTCTGTACTAGGGACAGAGATGGTCAAGCCAGGGAGTTATTTACGACTTAGCATACCTTCTCTCACTCCCTTTCCACCCCATAAAGTGTTTGCAAGATCCAGAAGAAGATAGAAACATGGTTTTCCTTGCCATTCATCTTTTTTTTCTGTTTATTTTTTGTTTTGTCTTCAGGTTGACAAACCCCAAGAGTCTACTTTTTCTTCTCTTCTTTTCCCTTCATAATAGAAAAGTAGGGAAGATTCCTTTAGGACTTTGAGATGCCAAAGTAGGTTTTGTTTTGTTTGCTTTTTGACGTGCTGTCTTCTAATAGATGTACCAGTTCCCAGTAACTCCTTCTTCATTTCTTAATCCTAGAAGCATTTTAATTTGGGAGTTTTGGTTGATTAATGCTGAAAAGTGACCATGTTTCATTGGTTTGTTTTGCAATTTAGTGCTACTAAACACAGCATTTGGTTTCCTTGTATGTATGTTGACATGAGATGCCTTAATAGTCTGGTCTTTGACATTTCCCCCATGTCTTTTTTTGTCAGAGTACTAGAGATGACATATCTATGACACATGTCCACAAATCTGTGGCTGACAGGTGCATGTTGCTGTGTTTGGTCTGTTTAAGCACTTGTTTGTTTTCTTGTTGTTGTTGTTTGTCATAGGTTATTCCTCTTCCTTCCACATATGTTTTTGGAGGACTATTTCCTTGTTTTGCTCATTCTATAAAGAATGCCACAACACAAAAACTCTCTCTGGTTGGCTCAGTTTTTGAAGCTGCAACCCTTAAGTACAGTCATGTATGCCGGATTTTTCTTAAACAAACTAAAAATGTTATTTCTAATCAACAGCTATAAATAAAATGGAATATGGTGCTGAACATACACTGACATTTGAAGTACAGAGAATGTGCTCTTGGAATCTCTCCCTTGTACTTGAAATTCACTTCTGCCTTCCTGCCACTGGGATTGCTGGTATATTTGACTAATTTTATTCTTCCTCTACCAAGGTGAGTCCTTCTCAAAATGTCTATCTCTAGCAAAGCTCCTGTCAGTAGAACTGTTATATCAAGAATGACCAGTCCTGAACTCTGGTGAAGTTGTCTGCATGTCTGGATCTGCCCTTTATTGTTAAGGATACATTGTCATTCAGCTTTCAATAGCTGAAGAGGAACTTTCTCTAATCCTGATTTTATTTTGCAGCTAGACTGCAAGAAGCCCTAAGGTCTATTTTGAAGTAAGGGAGGCCTAGAGTAAAGTAGGAGAGGATTATAACAAAACAACACAACTTTTGCATTAGTTATTAATAAACGGGAAGCTTAAAATTGTGTAAATGAAGATGCAAGAGTAGTTTTACCAGAGGGTTGTGGGTTTTTTTAAGAATTTAAAGTGCTAATTATAGTTCTTCATCTGGTTGGGATACAGACAAAGGCCAGGAAGAATGAACATTTTTACACAAAAGTCAAGGGAATAGACAAAAATCTGAGCTATTGGGACTGCTGGGATGAAGTGTCCAAATCAGTTTTAGACATAATATAAATTGGTCGTCTTTCAAGCACACCACATTAATGGTACATGTTGCTTAAATCAAAAGTGCTGGTGCCAAAGGAGTATGGGCAATATGCGAGAGTACTGAGGCACTGAATAGAAAGCAGTAATCTGTGCTAAGGATTGACTTATGAAGGCAGAATTCAGAGCAGCAGAACAAAAGCAGAAGGTTGTATTTTTGTGAATTAAACCTTTTAATAAGCTGCGAGAAAGCTCGGTTAGAAGCACTCAAGGTGGAAAAGAGCTGGGTGTAGGGCCTTTGTGATACATTGGCTAACTAGCACAGACTTCAGAAATGCTGGTATAGTCCTGAAGTGTGTGAAAAGAAGCATTTAGAACAGAAGAGGGTTTATTGACATCCTCATAAACAGCTTTACTGACACCTCATATGTATACAATTCTGTTCAGCTATGAAAAGGGCTGCTAGAAATGTCAGATGAGCTAAATTTCTTTAGGTTAAGCTAGAATGTTTTGTCTTACATAATGTAGTGAGGTCTGAGAGGGGATATGTTTGTGGTCATAAATGAGGTTTAACATCAGGTTTTAACTGAACTGAAGGACAATGGCTATAAATAGGCCATCTGTAGTTTAAGACTGGAAAACTTTTTAAACATTCTGAGGGCAAAAAGACCCCAAACAAAACTATGAGGTCTCCATGCAGCCTTCTCCAGGTTGAGCAGCCCCAACTCTCTCATCCTATCTTCATACAGGAGATGTTCCAGTCCCCTGATCATCCTCGTGGCCCTCCTCTGGACTTGTTCCAACAGTTCCATGTCCTTTTTATGTTGAGGACACCAGAACTGTGCTCAGTACTCCAAGTGAGGACTCAGAGGAGCAGTGTAGAGGGGCAGGATCACCTCCCTCGACCTCCTGGTCACACTCAATGCAGCCCAGGATATGGTTGGCTTTCTGGGCTGCAAGAGCACACTGCCAGCTCATGTTCATTCTCTCAGAGACCAACACCCCCAAGTCCTTCTCCTCAGGGCTGCTCTGAATCCATTCTTTACCCAATCTGTAGCTGTGCCTGGGATTGTTCCCACCCAGGTGTAGGACCTTGCACTTATCATGGTTAAAATTCATGAGGTTGGCAGTGGGCCACCACACATGCATGTCAAGGTCCCTCTGGATGGTATCCATTCCCTCCAATGTATCAACTGAACCACACAACTTGGTGTCATCGGCAAACTTGCTGGGGGTGCACACAATCTCCCTGTGCATATCACTGACAAAGATTTTGAACAAGACAAGTCCCAGCACGAACCCAGAGGGACACCACTCATTACTGGTCTCCAGCTGGACATTGAGCCATTGACCGCAACACTTTGTGTGCAGCCATCCAGCCAGTTCTTTACCCACCAAGTGGTCCACCTATCAAATTGATGCCTCTCCAACTTAGAGACAAGGATGTCATGTGAGACAGTGTAAAACACTTTGTACAAGTCCAAGTAGATGACATCAACTGCTCTACCCCTGTCCATCAGTTCCACAGCCCCATCATAGAAGGCCACCAGATTCGTCAGGCAGGATTTCCCCCTAGTGAAGCCATGCTGGCTGTCACCAAGCACCTTGTTGTTTTTCATGTGCCTCAGCATGCCTTCCAGGAGAATTGGCTCCAATATTTTGCTAGGCACAGAGGTGAGGCGGACTGGTCTGTAGTTCCCCAGCTCATCCATTTTCCCCTTTTTGAAAATGGGGGTTATATTTCCCTTTTTCCAGTCATTGGGAACTTCACCTGACTGCCATGATTTTTCAAATATAATGGACAGTGGACATTTTACCTGATGATAATGGACACTAGATCTAGCTCATATTCCTAGCAGCTATGAAATTATGAGGATATGAGATGTTGCTCACATCAGCCTGAAGAAAACATAGTGTCTAAAAGCTGACTGCACAGGTCTAGGTCATGATTTACCCTGCAGTTCTAGGAAGCTTTTCAGGTGATGCGAACTCTATGTCTGATAGCAAGTCTTAGCAGATGGGACTCCGCCACATCCTTAGAGGCTGAGATAGAAGCAAAGCTGCTGAACTCTGTGTCCCTGTGCTCTCAATGCTGTGTGCAGCTCTTGCCCTCACATCTCACTCTGCTCCTCTCCAGACACCTTGCTCAGCTGGGAGAACCGTGCTGTACTGGGGAGGTCCCTTGCAGTCAGCTCATGGGACTTCCATGATTCTCTCTTCTAGCTGTGCTGTCAAATAAGGGGCTCCTAACCATGATATGCTGTTAGACTCTGTGTTTTATTTACTTGGTCTTCTGTCAGTTACTTATTGTCTCCTAAGTTCCAGGTATTGCCTGTCCTTGCTACAGATGTGTGCTCCTCCTTAATTACATTACACTGCTTTTCACTGCACTTTTCACTGCAGTTTTCCTGTGCAGAACTGATATTCTGAGTACTAGAGTCATGATCTGTTGTAAAAGTACCTTTTAACACTTCCTGTGAGAAGGAAACATTTACCTTAATTGTAGAGACCAATCTACATAATCTTAGCTCTCTTTTCCTTGAGGTAACTGATATCTTCAAAGAAATGCTACCTATAGTCATAAGCAAAACTAGTTAAAATGCCTGAGATTTACAATAGTTGAGAAGAACCAAGAAAGAACACAGCATGTCTTGTAAGTTGTTTCAAGACCCTCATTCTGTTTATTTTATAAACAAACTAAAATTCTTCTACAGACTGTGAACATCACCTCTCTTTCTTATCGCTGTCTTTATAGAGTGTTGATGTCTATCTAATTTTGCTTTTTCCCTATAATCAGATCTATTAATGGAAATACACTGTATGCAGTACATTTGATGGATGCAGGCAACCATATGCATTAAAGTGAACAGCAATGTTTGTAAAAGAAATACAAGCCTCATCAAATGTGGTAGAAGATAAATGCCAAATCTCAGGTTTCTATCAACTTAAGAATGTACTTGAGATAAAATAATCAAATATTGTGGGCAAATGATGGTTCAGATAGAGTTGGGGCTGTTCATCCTGGAGAAGAGAAGGCTGTGTGGAGACCTCATAGCAGCCTTCCAGTATCTGAAGGGGG